>JAMPIV010019867.1:411997-629790 GCA_024509875.1 Oreohelix idahoensis | reverse complement strand
CCATAAAAAGAAACTCATGATGGCGTCTGAATTACCGTCAATCAGAGAGAGCATAGACATTCCCTTTCAAACTACGCTGTTTGTTCCGTTCCGCTTTATTTAATTTCCGACTGCCATAGGCAACTGGAAATAGCATGTTCAGGTCGCTGTCATCGGCTTGAAGCAGTGTTGACCCGATGCCCTGACCTGACGCGTCGACTCTCAGTACAAAAGGTTTCTTGAGGTCAGGCAACCTCAAGATGGGGTATGCAGACAACTGTCCTTTCAAGTGCTATACGCGTGTTCGCACTTTTGATCCCATATGACCTTATCAGGACAACCTTTCTTTGTGAGGTCAGTCAGAGGTGCCGTCAGTCCGTTGAAGTTCTGGATGTACTTCTGATAGTATGCACATAGCGATATGAAGGAACGTACGTCTTTCTTCGTTCGGGGTCTTTTTGCTGCCACTATTTTCTCCACGTTCTTCTTAATAGGCCAACTGCATCCGTGAGAAATAGTGTGCCCCAGGAAGTCTAACTGTTCAAACCCGATGAGACATTTGCTAGGTCTGGCTGTAAGACCCGTTTCCTGTAGTCTCCTGAGGAGCATAGCAACCGTAGCAATATGTTCTTCATAGGTTTCCGTGCAATTAAGATGTCATCCATGAAATTATGGATATGGGGACTTTGCAAAGGTTCTAGAAGCTTCCTCATCATCCTGGTGAACACTCCTGGTGCATTATGCAAACCGAACGGCATCACGTTAAATGTGTAATGTCCTTCACTAGTGCTGAAAGCTAACAAAGGTTTAGTTTCCTCCTTGACTGGTATTTGATAATAACCTTTGCTGAGGTCAATCTTGGAGAAGATCTTTGCTTTGCTGAGCTTGGTGAACAACTCAGAAACAGTTTGGAGAGGTTCGGGCTGGAATTCCGTTACAGCGTTTAGCAACCTGTAATCAATGCACAGCCGAACTTCCTTATTGGGCTTCTGCAACAGCACTACACTCGAGCTGTAAGGAGATGTAGACTCACTGATAATTCCTGCCTGACGCAGCTTGTCTATTTCTCCGCGAAGTGCATCAGCTTTAGCGTACGGGATGGGGTAAACTCTGGTTTGAACAGGGGTCTCGTTTGTTAATTTCATATCAAATTCAATGAGATTTGTTCGACCAGGTACATCCGTTAAGACTGCACTGTACTGTTTTAGTAGAGCCCTGGTTTCTGTTTGTTGTTCTGGTGAGAGATTGTCGCCGAACTTGACATCTTTAAAGGATTCTGTGGGTTGCAATGGATACTCCATGCAACCATCATCATCTTCCTCGTCTTCCGTTGCTATGGCGACAGCCACGAGATGCTCGGAGGATGGCACCGGTCTTTCCAAATATTTCTTTAGCAGATTTATGTGGAAGACCTTCTCCTTTCCTTTGATGGAGATCTTGTAGTTGGTACGTGAGATCTTTTTAAGGACGGTAAACGGTCCTTGCCATCCGATGCGAAGTTTATTGCTTCCGGTTGGAAGTAGCAATAGGACTTTCTCCCCTGGTTGTAGTTCTCTCTCTTTTGCAGCTTTGTTGTATCTTTTAGTAATTTTAGCGCGGGCTTTCTTAAGGTTGGTAGTAGCTAGATCCCATCCTAGCTTTAGCCTTTCCTTAAGCTCAGATACATACTTGCTTGCAGAGACGACTGTCTCGTCAGCCTTCTGGTCTGTCAGGGACCGAAGTAAGGCTTCTAGTGGCCCCTTAATAGGTCTGCCAAATAAAAGTGTAGCTGGCGCAAAACCCGTAGACGCTTGGGGTACCTCTCGGTAGGCGAATAAGGCAGCCGATATATATTGGTCCCAGTCTTCCGGTTTCTCCTGACCCAGCTTACGTAACATCATGGTGAGGGTACCGTTAAAACGTTCCACGAGCCCATTTCCGGCCGGATGGTAGGGACTTGTGTGGATATGTTTGGCCCTCAAGATCTTAAAGATCTCCTCCATTAACAGGCTACGGAATTGGGATCCATTGTCCGTCAAAACTTGTTGAGGGAATCCCAACCGTGTAAAAATTTGCACAAGGGCTTCTGCGACATGCTTGGAATTAGTGCATGGTAGCGGTACGGCTTCGGCCCACATAGTGCAAGTGTCAACTAAGGTCAGGATGAACCTGTTCCTTCTTTTGGTCTTTTCCAGAGGACCAATAATGTCGACAGCAACCCGTTCAAATGGAGTCCCTACTATTGGCATTTGCCCCATAGGTACTGGGGGTGTCAAGTGCTTGGGTGCTACCCGTTGGCACTGGGCGCAGGATTTCACATACCTGACAATGTCAGAGTTCATTCCTGGCCACCAATAGTGGTTTTTTTATTCGCTGAATAGTGGCGTTTTGTCCCATGTGTCCGCTAAAGGGAAGAGAGTGCCCCATTTCTAAGATCTGGTTTCTGTACTGCGTCGGTACTAGGAGCTGGTTATTCCCCGTGTCCGGGTTGCCCGTTCTACGATACAATACACCATTCTTAGAAAAAATGTCTCCGTTGTGTCTGGGGTCCTTAGCCATGGGCAGTTTTTTAAAGCAGGGCGCCAGAGTAGGGTCCTTTTGTTGCGCCTCCTTCAGTTCATTCGGCAACAAGCTTGGCGCAGGCTCCCTCTCCTTCTTGGCTTGCCCTCTTGTGGTTACCACTGCCACAATCGGCTCCTTAGGTCTCCCAATGAACACATATCTACATCCCAGAATAACTGGGTAGATCGGATCATCCATTATGGCCGCTTTAATAACTCCTCTGACAAAGTCAGAGTGTATTTCTACCAGTGCGATAGGAAGCGTCCTGGGTGCATCACTCCTGAAAACTCCACTAAGTTTGACGGTTTCCTCTGTCTCCTGACCGGGTTTGACTAGGTGCCTAGCGACAATACAATCAAAACTTAATCCAGTGTCAAAAAGACAAGTAGTAGAGGTACCGTTCAAAATTACAGTTCCTCGAGTTGAGGGTCGGTCCCCCTCAGGTTGAGAATCACTGACATTGACTCTACCTTTCGAGGCTGTATGCAAACATCAAATGCGGTTTGCACCGGTTTGTTTGCCCTGATCAGACGTTCCTGGTGTAGGGTCTTCCCTTTTCCTTGACCTTGGTGGCCGCGCTGCCACGTAGGCTTGTTGGGTTGATCAGAATTAGTGTTGGGGGGGTATCGGGTTTTGTAGAATTTCGATTTTTCCTATGGGGGTTTCTGGGTATTGTTTTCTCGTTGGTTATAATGTTGAGAGGAAGTGGAAGAATAGGATGCCTGCTCTAGATTCTGTTTTCGAGATGGCTCATCGGTGGGTTTACGTTTAGTGCTGGGAAGTTCGGCCATTGCATTGCTATAGCGTTCGGCTTTATTGAGTATGTCTTCAAGCCTGACTGCCCCCTGTTCAGCCAAAAATCTACGAGTTTCATTCGACAAAGTGGATTTTATCTGCTCCACAAGAACAAGTTCGAGGAGTCCCTCATATGAAAGAGGTAGGTCAGATAATTCAATGCACTTTGTCAGATAACCCGTGAGACGTGAAGAGAACTGGGGAAATGTTTCCGTGCTCTCTTTTCGGCTGTTTCTGAACAACTGCAGAAACTTTCGGGCAGTCATCTCAAACTGCTGTAGTAAGGCCTTTTTCAACATGTCGTAATCATGTTGATTCGGTCCCAGCTTTGTGTACACGTCATAAGCATTGCCTTTCAGTGACGTTGAAAGTTTGAGCGCCCAGCGGGTACTCTCTAACCCATAAAGATTCGCGAGTCTCTCGAATTTTTCTAGGTAGCTGTCAATTTTTTCGTTAGGGCTAGGAAAAGATTCTAAAGAAAACGACATAGCAGTTAATTGGGCAGATTGAGTACTGGAGAGGTCCATTGATTGAGACTGGGGCGAAGACGGCTCTCCGTTAGTCGAAGTAGAGGCGCCCCGACTCTCTAGAGCCTTAAGCGCCAGTTGATGCTGTCTTTCCTTGTCTCTCTCTCTCTCTCTCTGCGAGTTTCCATCTCTGCTTCAATTTTCTTCTGTTCCAAAAGACGTTCTTCCGCTTCTTTCTTATCTGCCCTCTCCTGGGCTCTCTCCTCTCTGTTCTTTCTTTCTCTTCCTTCCTCTCAGCTTCTGCTCTCTGTTGCTCCGCCTTCCTCTCAGCTTCGGCTCTCTGTTGCTCCGCCTTCCTCTCAGCTTCGGCTCTCTGTTGCTCCGCGTCATATATTTCCAATTCCTGGTTAATAAACGCGTTTGCAGCTTCTGCATCTAATCCTGCCTCTTTCGCTTCCAGCCTCAAGATGGACCTCATCTTTATCCTCTCTGCCATTGTTAAAGAATAAGATGAAGTATGCCTAGAGAACTAGTAAGAAGCAACGCGAAAGGGAGGAACTCTGAACCGCTACGAGAAAAAAAAACACAAGTACAAATTTACCTGTGTTACCTCCTACCTGTACTGTGCAAACTTATCGCTGCTATTATCTGGCAATTAAGGCTCTAAACGCAAGCGACTATGCCACTAAATGGTAAGTTACACTGGAAAAGAATCTACTTTTACTAACAGTCGAGAAAAATTTATATTAAAACAATTAAAAAAAAAAAAATTTTCCACTAAATTTTTAATCTCTGACAACAAACTCCGTCCCTAAAGTCAATTATTGAGATGAGACGTTGTTAACTTAATTTTTCAAAATCAGAACAATCCGTCTTTAGCTAAGCTCAACTCTTTTTAACTTCAAAAACCTTTGTGACTGTAAAACAATCACGCAATCCCAGCAACTCTTATAAAGAAAGCAATTGAATTATCTCCGCCAGAGGATAATTATAATAGCAAATATATTTGTTTATCTGTACTTTCTACTGCTGTGGAGAGAAAACAACCTGTAAATATGCTGTGTGGACAACCCAAATACTTAAAGAACGTTTGTCTAGGGGTGTAATTATTTATTTATTTCCCTAATTCACAAAGACAAATCATTCACACTCTACCTAGTTAGACCCAAACTAAATCAGACTCAAAATATCTTTATCCCGGCTATGCGATTGCCTAAAATGTAGCTCAAGATCCCAGAACCAGCCCACAAATATGTGTGCATCAAATGTATCTCAAAATTATCCCGGCGAGCCGGCCAAATATTGTCGTAAATTTATTTTGAGAGAAAAGAGTCTTAGAAATAGTGGTCCGGTTTAGAGTGAAAAATGATGATGGAAAGCTCAGTGATAGAAAATGTAGAGATTTAATAGTTGCTTCACAGCGAGCTGGAGGAGAGTAAAGACAGACTTATTTACGACAAATCGTTTCTCTCAATCTTCTCTTTCACTCTCCTGGTCAAACAATTAGTTGCCAGTTTTCCAGACCCGCATCTGCGCGCACACCGATTTGGTGTTTTTTCACACACACACAGGCGACGTTGATACAAACTATATTAAACGAATAGGGGAAAAGTTGGGCTTTGGGTATATCCAACACACAGAACTAAATGAGTTTATGTGATTTTATTCACTTTAAACATCAATCACTAAAAATATCAGATATTACATAAATTATCATAAGTACACAAATGCAAATAACAAGTTTGGAAGGGGTGAAGAAGATTGGTATCGACTAAGCCCTTCCCGCTTATTAGACAAAGATAAACCCAGTCCAAAGATAGATAATATCAGGAACATAGGTACGTTAACCTAACAGTGAAGTTAATTACTCTGAAAGAGGTGTTACAAAATTAGGTATAGGTGATAGAAAAAAAACTGTTCTTCCCAGCTGTTCTTCCCTTTACTAAGCAAATGGAAAGGAGGTGGTTTTAAACAGAGTTAACAAATTATCAACTATCCCACTTAAAGGAACAATGTAGGGTATACAGAAAAGATATATATTACCAGGTAAGCCAGTTAACAAAAAATGGTCACACAAAAGAATCAATTTCCTGTCATTCATACACGCGCTAGCAAAGGCCTTCACTCATCTTGCTCTCACTTACCGATTGTGAAAAAATCTTGCACTCCATAGAATAACACAACAGCAGTTACACCTCAAACTAAATGTATGAGTGTTTGTTCAAGTTCTAGCCCCAGATTAGCGGGTAGGCGGTCAGCACATAAAAGGATCCCGTAATCGCTGGAAAATGAATCTGTAGTTGTGTCTCTTTTCTTAATAACAGTTTCTATGGGAGGGCACGGTCTCTGATACCGGGGTGAGGATGGTGTGGTCTATTTGACTATGCCGCTGATAATAAAATTCTTACGCGTGCTGGTACACTTTATCCGTGAGGTATGGTTTAAGTCCAGTGAGAAAACTAGTCACATCACTGTTCAGGAAATTATGAATTATCTCTCTGTGTCAGTAAACTAACAAAGCTCGGGCCAGTGTTCTTCTTCCCGTTACGACTTAAGTTGTTTGATGGTGCGTTAAATTTGTCTTTGGGTGTGCTTTCTTTGCTATAAGTTAGATAGCGGAATTCCAAACATAGAATCGCCTCAAAGATTAAAAATGTACACAGTCTCAACAAGTTCTGCGTCAGGGGAACTCTACACACTGTTTATGCTTTGCCTTGCTTAGATTGATTTCTTTATTGCTTTCTTAATGCTGGGATCGCACCGGTTACGATCACTCTGTATGAAAGAAAAAAAAAAAGACATGTAATATACCGAAAACAAATAACCTTCTAAAGCGCGATGAATTTCCCGTTAAGCCTATAATACACTCGAGTATTTAATTATGTATTTAATAAACACTGCGCGAATTCTAGTGGTTAAAAACCCACATCTATAAAACTAGGACTTAACTGAATTTATTAATTATAAATTCCTTCGCGACTTTAAAAGTTAATTTAAGCATCTATTATCTTTTGAAATAATATAATAGATAGATCATTATATTTACCACTGGAACTATTGAGATGGTTTAATTTAATAGATTTAAATTAACACAAAATCCATTGAAATAGAATGCCTGAACTAGACCACTGATCACTTTACACAATATATATTACCGCTCTGCACAGAATAGAAAACACTGCAAATATATATATAAAATCCAGGGGAAAATCTATAACCAGATTTCAATAAAGCTAGTGCTTCTGTAAAAGTCTGGCCAGCGAGTGATAACGTGTCTAGTTCTTCATGGTCTATTTAGCTAAAATGGAATGTAAGTTGAGTGGGACATGATAAACTTGACAACTTATTTGATCTCACGAACTTTTGGGGATCTGACCGCCAAATCAAGAGAAGAAACCGCACCCTGGTCTTCGTATCTCCGTTCGCTGCTGCCCGTTTCGCTTTCCCCCGTTCGCTCGGTTCCTCGATTGACACCGAGACGCGAAATTAGCGGCAAGCAACTGCGTCTCGTATCAGGGACCACTACTGTCTTTGATAACGCCGATAGTCTCCCCTGAAATCCCTCAGTCTGACTCTTTGATCTCGTGCCGCCTACTAAATGAGTCCCGGTGGAATGAGTTCTGGCAAACGAAAAGTTACAACAAATGTTCAGGGGTTCTAATGTTATGAAAAGCTAAAAGTCCCTTTAAATCATCCATCATATCAGGGAGAATTCCCTTGTCAAACTAGACGTACGTCACACTAATAAGTAAATAGGCTAACTGTAATTTATCGCGTCAGATTATAATATGATTTGTAATGCATTTCTTGTTTTGATTATCTTTCATTCAGAACGATCATTCAACCTGCATCCCAGCAATTATTAACTATATACAGAGTTCTGCCAAACTCAATTCGATAACTCCAGTAACATATGAACTTTTTTAAAGCTAAACTTGTGGCGACCTGTAATGGGCCCCGCTCCTCTGAACGTAACTGAGAATAAAGCCATTCAAGAAACACTTTAAAAATACTAGTTCATATAGAGTCCTTAAAGACAACTGGACGCAGAACATATTTTATTCACTGCCCCTATTTGTGAAGAAAAAGCATCGATACCTGAACACTGTCTGTCACGTATATTCAGTGGATTTTAAACCCCCCCCCCCCCCCCCCCCCCCCCCCCCCCCCCCCCCCCCGCCCCCACCCCCCCCCCCCCCCGCCCCCGCCCCCCCACCCCGCCCCCCCCCCCCCCCACCCCCCCCCCCCCCCACCCCGCCCCCCCCCCCCAAGAAGAACTTACCTCAGTGTTTTTCTTAACTTGTGACATTATGGAAAAAGGAAGTTATCTCCACCAGCTGTGCCAATTTTAGGAACCACCCCACACCTCACGCTTAGCCAAGTGCCTGTGCCTTTCTTTAGGAACTTTATCTAATAAACAAACAGTACCGTTAAACTTCAACGTCCAGCGATTTCGGGACACTTTGTTAACTTCAACAACCCGCAAAATCTGGGGCTGTACACGGAAGAAATTACTTTTACCTAAGCCAAGGTTTAGTGCTGTTTTTTATGTATTTCCTATGAAGTGCCAGAATTCACCTTTCGGTAAGTCTGCGTGTGTGTTTGTTGGGATGGCCAGCCCTAGAGTGTTTTTTTTTTTGAATGAAAGGAGATTTATCTTTTCTTTACCCTTTTAATTAGTTCGACCTTGTACTAAGGTGCCTTATATTCCTTGTACGGGATCTCTCCTAGCGGGATTGGGTAATTGTGTTCATTCCCCCTCCCGTAAAAATTTGTTGATTTAAAGGGAGACAATAGAGAACCCTAGCTTTCCTCTACCCCCCCCCCCCCCCCTTTTTTTTCTGTAACCCCTTGCCTCAGAGTAATAAATTTACCAGTGGGTTAAATTGCCTATCTCTGATCCCCCCCCCCCCCCAACCCCCCCCACCCCTTTCTTGTCTTTGGGACCGGGTTTTGTCTGTTAGTAAATATAAACGGGAAACGGTGGATGGGATATTTTCCCTCAAAAACCCCCTCTTCCCTTGTTATATTTGTATTCTGTAACTTTTGATTTTTGACTGTAAATGTACAATTATGTGTGCGTCCTTGCTGATAATAAAGGTATTAATCATTAATTGTGTTGGTTGTCGGTTGGCCTAAAACTCCAAACATTTCCATCTGTGTAGGCTGTATTCATGTACGTTGAGCGATTGGAACTGACAAACAATTGTTTGTGCAGAAGAGAGATAGGAGTATTCTGTGAGAAAACAGATATTGTCGTAATAAGAGACTGTCCTTGCTCCTTCCCAGCGCTTGTGAATCTACTACCTCATTCTCCTAAATCCTTATTCTCACAGAGCCTTCAATATCACTTTACACTCTAAAGGGACCAATATTCATCAGCACCCTCTCAGATAAAAATTACGACACCCCGCGTGGTTCCTTTACAAAACTTCCAGGCATATTACAAGAAGCAACAATGAGGTTGTGGATCAGGCTTACAATCTTTTCACATAAAACAAACTGCTTACAGGAACCATCACATCAAAAGTATTTAAAGTGATGTGAAGCAGGTAGTGTGACTTTGGATGAAATGCAGTGGCGGCGTTGTGCCCTTCACGGAGCTCTAAAAAAACAAAAAAAGAATAAAAGGTGGGTGGTATTCCTTCCTTCATTACGGTTAATTACCTTTCTTCTTCTTCTTCTTCTTCTTCTTTGTTCGTCCTGAAAAGGACGTTGGTTGCGTTGTGTCTGTTTACAGCGAAGCTGCGATATTTGCGCCTTTCGGCCGACACATCCGACTTCAGCACGGCATTTTTGGGACCGGGTTAGCCTTCCCTCTTCGATCCCTACTCGCTCAGCCAGACTGCAGTGATGCAGCCTGTTTCCAGGACCACCACTTGGAGGTGGAGTAGGGTCTTGGTCAGCTCTGGTTCGCTGACCCTGACGCAAGCAGTCTAGCTATGGGTCGCTAACTGCATTTCTCACTGTTGACGCGTCTTAGGTCCCTAATTACCTTTCAAACTTCAAAACAAATAGTAGGCAGGTAATAATTTTTTGCTTTGTTTGATACTCACGCCGGAGGGACTAACGCGAACATTAGCGAGATAACGAAATTGTCCGCAGTGAAGAAAAAAGCTCTAAAAACATACTGTGTAGACAACGAATGGAAGCGGACCTTATAGATAAAAGTCTAACTATCTTCGTTTACGAGAGATTTCCATGGAATTGTTACTCGAACGTGAAAACTTCCACCGGAGATCCGCTAATTCTGGCTTGCATTGTACCCCTGGTAAGTGCGTGGTTAGTTATGTACAAGAAATTGTCTAAACGTAACAACACTTTTTCAGAAACAGCAAATGTTGAAGCCAATCTTCTCTATAGTCTACCTGTTCACACAGAACCGACACTAGACATGGCATTATATATTTATTGTGTCACTGTAACAAATAAAATGTTTTTGTATGCTTTTCAATTTACAGACTTAAAATTACTTGTTTGTTTTAATTTGTGAAGAAAAATATCACGTTCAACCTCTGATGTGTTATAATTAGGATATATAGTATCGATAATTCCAGATAATAATTGTGACTGCCGATACCTGATCATGGTATCATTGCTCATTGTCAACCAGTGTGAATAGAGTAAATTAAAAGTAAATAATTTTGTGGATGTATGCGTGTGTGTTCCTTTCTCTCAAAATGGTAGTCTCTTATACCTGCCATGTTAATAAGCGGGAGGAGGAGGGAAAGCCTGTTGTTTAGGATGGCAACCAATTCACTATTTATTTGCTATTATCAATATTTCTTACGAGAACCTCGCCAGACCTTCACTTTCCCGCCATAACCACACTAATCCTTATATATTCATGTTTGTTCACGTTATATACTGTGTTTCTAAATTATGTAGTTCTCTAGGTCTGTCTGTTATCAGCACCTGTTCTACAGTTATGGGTGAATTGAATGCCTGTAAATAATACAATAATTTAGTATAAAGACAGTCAAATATAAGCAGAGGGGAAACATGGAATATATTAGAAAGACGTACCCAACCATGAATGCACCCACATAAATTCAGATGGATCAGCAACATATGCTAAAAAAAAAAAATTGGAGGGAGGTGTATACACAAAGTTAAAGAATGTACAGGAAATACATATCTCAATGGCCACAGGAAAATTCTCAAAGAACTTTAAAGCGGAGGAACAGGCACTAAAAACAGCTGCAATTATTATCGTGGAAAATACAGATTTTGTTAGAGACAAGATAGTGCTCTTTAAAGACTCACTATCAGTCATCACCGCCCTCAAGAACCATAAAACCAAGGAATTAGACAGCCTGGCAGAAGCATTAATGAAAACCAGCTATGAATTCAAAAAAGTAAAAGTGCAGTGATTCCTGCCCACTGCAAGGTGTATGGAAATGAGGAAGCAAATAAACTTATCAAAGAAGGAGGAAGACAATCCAAACAGAAAACAAGGCTACATTTGAAGAGATAAAAGCAAAAATCAAGTCAGTAATAACTTCCGTCACTCATAATTTATGATGGGAACGATGCGCCCCTGAGGTGATAGCCCATAACTGATTTATTTTTTGCCTGGTGTTCCGTTCGACGTGTTCTTTTCTGTTCTGCTTGGTGTAAGAGCTTCTTTTTGTCCACTCTGAGGTGGTGCCGTAGGGAGCATCACCTTTTGGTGCGATCTAAGTTTATGTAGCAGTGTGGTGTTTACTCAAGACTGGAACTCGGCGCCAATTAGGTTATGTAGCCGTCTCACAGTGTTACTCGGCACCAATTTACCCATTATGTGGCGGGGGTGCAGTATTAGTTAGTTATTTCTTTATTTATATAAATTTTCTTTCTCCTTTTTATTTAGTCCATGTCTAAGTGTGATCTAGTTGTAGTGAATTTCTAAATACAATATCTAAATTAATATATAACAATATAGGGCATAAAGGAAAAGATAAGAAAGTACAAAAGAATTTTCTGCTAGAACTGTTGGTATCGCCTACGCCTTCAGATTATTAATTGCTAACGAATAGCCGAACAACACGTTACCCAATTTTTCAAATTCGTCCTTGACATAATCACTTTTAATAGTTCTAAGAAAATATGTGCCTAAAATGCATTGTGGAACGAGGAGGGGAAAGGATAGATGAAATGCTAATTCGTTTCGCATTGATTTTAAACTAAAAGCCAATACCAGCACAGGGGCAAGCCTTGCCTTAGGGGTTTCCCCAAAATACGAGGAAAAAGTTAGAACATGTAGACAACTCGTGTCACAAAAACAACCTTAGCTCTTATTTCAAAGGACGTAATTATCACGTAAATAGAGAAGACAGCACATGGAAAAGAATTGAACGTGTAGTAGACTAAAAATAAAAAACACTAACATAGAAAAAAAAAACTGTGTACTTCTGAACCAAGCCAACTAGTCCCATATAAATTGTATATTCGTGTACCTTAGGACTTGCTGACAAAGAATATGGTAGTAGTTACGCAAATAGTCCATTAATTAACTAATTATAGCCATAATACTATAGTGGATCCGACCAGACTGTCAAGTAAAGATCATGCCTGCTTATAATTTTTTATGGCATGTTTTGAAAAAACGACTTTGGGTAAATGAGGTTAAAAGGTACGGGATATCTGATTGGGTGGATTTTGAAGGAAGGCGAAGTATGATTGGTTGACCTAAAACTAAAAATATATTTGCCTTGGAAACATACTGGGAGTTGTTATTTGATACGATAGATTCAAAATTAATGTAAACATGGTCCCATTGGACAAAGCAGTAGATATTGGTACGAAACGGGGACTGTTCACTGCCATTTCAAGTAAATTTTGTGTAAAGCAAGATCGATGAGAGCAGGCGGAGAATTTTCTAACATAGGAAAAGCCTGGACATAGGGCAGATCGAAAATGTGCCATATTCTATTGCCTAGTCATCGTTTACTTGTGTTATTTCCTTGCATCTGTGGTAAGATTGATTTTCTTAACATTTTATTTAAAATAAAATTTGAATGTGAGATACTAACATACCACTGTAAGTAAGTGAGTCTGTGGCAGACTCAAAACAGAGTCTAGAGATTGATCCAGCATATGAAAGACTATCAGAGAGGTGTAGACCAACTAAATTATATATGATTATCACAGGAGCATAATACCTATCCTATTGTATGGAAAACAGATTATTGCTGGAATTGCAGAGGCGTTGTAACTATTAGGGGAGAGGAATACTGGTATACCTGGTCACGTCAAAAGAAACTGGTGAAAGGGATTGTCGTAAAGAGCTGATCTTACACGTTTGTTTGTAATGTGCCTGTACTGGTTGTTGAATATTATTGTAGGCTGTTGATTACGAAGGAGGCATATCCTTCTGATTTCAGAGGGTTTTGGTTGCTGTCAATAACTGGTGCCAGACTACTGTGGGCCGATATATTCATGCCACAGTCTTGCCTTTTTCAGAGACAACTGTAAACCACCATCATTCTTGAAGAAGTGGGAGCTGAAGGTTGTCGTTCGGCGAAGTGCAGGAAGAGTCCTACATCATATTACAAAGATAGGTGGATGTTCGGCACCTGATCGCTCAACTAACATTATATTAAAAATAAGAGACTGGGAATAGTGATATAAACATTCCATCAGTGTCCACAAAAAACTTACAAACAACATGCAGAGATGATGATAATAAACAATCAACCAGTGTATACAAGAAGTCACCTCAGTTAGACAATACAACTACACCCTTATATAATAATATGTGTATTATGGTCAGAAGACCCATTGTGTAAATTGATTGATGTAATTAATTTCTATGATTTCACTTTTGATTGTCAGTCCTGATTCCAAATAAATCAGATTCAGGACAATAAATTGAAAAACATTAACTTTACCAAACTTTCAACCACTGACTTACTAAAGATAGTCTTTTAAAGTGTAGTTCGTATGTGATTGTCGTGGTACTGTTGTGTTGTATTAGATAATAAAATAATTTGTGTAATTGTTTATATGTTCAGTTGGTTAATGCAACCTTACACTAACATTTCATAACCCTAGACACCAAACGTAGTCATCTTACAGTCTATCTAGAATAAGTCTGAATGAGATCATAGTGGTGGTAGTAGAAAGGTGCCCTGGAAATTTACTCTAATATTTATTATATTCAGGGACCTTCACAGCTGACCTCATTCAGTACACTAAGATTTCTTAACAACAAACTGTATTAACATCAAACCCACCACACTAGTACTGGCTTATAGCTCGCCAGAGTTGGTTATTTCTTAGACCCTGTCTGAGTGATGTGGTTCGTTCGTTCCTTTTATAGGTGTTGTGCGATGGAGAGCATTAGTGGTTGAGAAATGTGCACTTTGACAATACATCTATGTTATCCAACTGACAATCAATTTTCAACAGCCTGGTCCTTAAAAATGAATTTTATTTAACAGCAAACTTGTCAAATAGTGTCAAACAATGTTCTTCTTCTTCTTCCTTCTTCCTCGTTCGCCCTGAAAAGGACGGTGGTTGCGTTGTGTCTGTTTGCGCCTAAGCTGTGATATCTGCACCTTTCGGTCGACACATCCGACTTCTGCACGGCATTTTTTAGGGACCATGTTTGCCTTCCCATTTCGATCCGTACTCGCTCAGCCAGACTGCACTGCTGCAGACTGTTTCCAGGACCACCACGTGGAGGTGGAGTACGGTCTTGATCAGCTCTGGTTCGCTGATCCTGATGCAAGCAGTCAAGCTATGGGTCGCTGACTGCATTCACTATTGCTGCATCTTAGGGTCCCAAACAATGTTCAACAATTAGGCATTTTGTACATCAACCAAATCTTAGTTATTTTTCCTTTCATGAAAAATATATTTTCCTTCTTTCACTTCAATCTAAGATGCTTCATAAAATTCTTTCCCAACATCAAGTTTTACCAAATCCTGGATATTTATAATTTCATATTTGCTTTCTTTCTCCGTAGTTTTCTTGATAGCCATCTTGTCTATACTCAGTTTCAAATCCTCTTCCCTCGTTATATCTATTGTATCCTCCATTTTGTTTCTGTTTTGCTATTATGTTTTCATTTTACGAAAATACGCTGAAATACAAAATGATAGGGCGATCGTACTACTTACTTGAATAGATAACTGAATAACCTTTTCATGTGTACAAATACACATACATAAAGGTTTGACAGAATTGTTGAATACCTCAACTTGGGAGCTGGACAGTTATTGACACCTTCTTCTACACGGTTCAATTCTCCAAGACCGCCGGTTTAATAATTTCCTGCCGACAATTTCGTAGTGCCTTGAGCTGGCTATGTTTTTCATTGGTTGGAAGCTTATTCTATTTGATAAATTATTGGTCAAACATCACGTTCTCATAGCGTGATGTATCTGTCCCTACCTTTCCATGCCAACTGCCGCCGATTTGTCACGTGGCCTTTTTTACCCAAAGTTGACGCAGTTAGCTTCACCTTGCTCTACCCTGCTCTTAGCTGTCTGGGGTATTTTTATATTTGTTAAAAATTCTGCTTGCTTTTTCTATAATGACTAATGATAGTTTTATTCTCATTATAACCAGTCTCCAACATGAATAAATGCTGATGGTGGTAGGTCGTACGGCCACATTTATCCTCCCAGCTTGCTGGATTTATAGATAACACTAGTCAACAACCAAAATGTACCAGAAATGAAAATAGCTGATCTTAACTAATTTTGGTGTGCTGAAAACGAAAATGACATTAAAAAATGTTGATTGGCTCTAGTTTTCAAGATATATGCTACTAGTTTATTTAATTACGGTAAATTTATATATATGACGCAACTGTTGTGGGCGATTGCATAATTTTTTCTAATGACCAATAAAAATGTTACTAGAAGTTGATGATGCAATCCTACCTATGATTACATCCCCTTTGTGTATAAATACCTTATCTCTGATAAAATGTTGCCATTAGTTAGTGCATTTGTCCTTATCAAAAGTATCGTAGTTAGAAATGCCAGAAGGCGTACAGTTTGTATTTTGGCTGCAGAATAGGAGATCAAGATAAGAGCTGGGCGCCACACATATGCTGCAATACATGTGCAGCACATCTTAAACTGTGGTTGACTGGCAAAAGGCAAGCTATGCCTTTTGCAGTCCCAATGATTTGGAGAGAGCCCACTGATCATCTCAACAACTGTTACTTTTGCATGGTCCCTCCAATTGGGAAAGGCATATCAAAGAAGAAAAAATGGACTCTGGAATATCCAAACATCCCCTCTGCAATACTTCCGGTACCACATGGCGATGATCTACCAGTTCCCAAAGTGCCAGAATCCTTTTCAGCTGCTTCCACTGATGAAGAGGACATTGGTGGTCCTGAACCATCAACCTCAAGTGACACAGATTTTGAGCAAACTACATCCACTAAACCACACTTAATAACCCAAGGTGAACTGAATGATCTTGTAAGAGATCTGAATTTACCGAAGAACAAGGCGGAGCTTTTGGGTTCCAGATTGCAACAGTGGAATCTCCTGGCAGAAGATGTTACAATTTCTGTGTATACTAACCGCCAGAAGCCGCTTATTACATTCTTTTTCAAAGAGGGTGACCTTTCTGCGTGCCACAACATTTCTGGTTTAATGGCAGCCCTCAACATCAATTACATACCGGAAGAGTGGAGGCTTTTCATTGATTCATCCAAGACAAGTCTTAAAGCTGTTTTGTTGAATAATGGTAATGTGTTACCGTCAATTCCAGTTGGTCACGCAGTTCATATGAAAGAAACTTATGAAAACATTAAGCAGCTTTTGAAGTGTATAAACTACGATCATCATCATTGGTCAATTGCGGTGACTTAAAAGTGGTCGCTCTTTTGCTTGGACTACAGGGTGGATACACCAAGTACTGTTGCTTTCTCTGTGAGTGGGATAGCCGTGCACGAAGTGACCATTACATCAGAAGACATTGGCCAATCAGGCAGTCATTGCAGCCTGGCAGTAAGAACGTTGAGAACCCAGCAGTTGTCAACACCAGTGTTGCGTGCATATTTTGACGCACATATTACAAAAATCGATATGGCTATTTAATATGGAAGAGATATAGACATTCATTCATTTGTGTATGAAAATGCTGTCTATGGGGAAAGCGAGATAATCCATGTTTGATTCACACTTTTGATTATAGGAGTAATCGTTTTTGATATTGATCCGGCGCAAGGATATTGCTCTTATATTTGTACTTATTTTTAGGGCCAGAAAATAGATTAATTTGCTTATTATGTTTATGGCCTGAATTCATATGTATTACATATTATTAGTACAAGTAGAATCAGTCCTATATTGTATATTTTGGATGGGTAGGCGGGACTAGATTCTTGTTATTCCGGTCTAGCGGAAGTATGAGTTGTCTTGACAAGTCGTGATGAGTTCCGATGTACCGTGATAATGGCGGGTACGCACTTTTCAAAGGGCTGGTAGATTCTTAAGGAAATATGATTCATGAAGTGGTTTTCTTCTAAAGGAGATGGTATCTCTACTATAGTTTATGTTAGAGACTCTCCTAAGGTACGGTACAATGTATAATTCGGACTCCATGTATTGCCAGACCCTATTTTGATGATCTCATGTCGATTCGACCTAGATGGAACATTGTGCTTCGTATCGCTAGGGTCGTGTTTTGTATCGACAAAGATGACAGACTTTCCTACAGCGGTTATGGCTACGTGAACTAACCTGATCACCGTAGAGCTGTATGGGAACATTTATGAAATCATTTATATACCCATTATAAATTAACTCTGGCTTATATTCTCCTTCCTATGAATGAGTGAACGACAACTCAGGGAGGCGGCCATGTTAGATTTCGGTCATCATATGTTTTGATCACTGCCAAGAGAACAGATTATTTATCCTATTATCGGACAGTGACAGGGAGATCTCAATCTTGCTAGAAACCCCCTCTTTCGTGGTTTCATAATATATGCTACAAACTATGGACGTCAAGTAACTTTAGTTATTTACCGATCTGCCTTCACTGACGCGTTTAGTCAGATAGGGGGATGCGGCCATAATGTATCATGACAATTGAACTTCTGATGTACTGCCCATTATTTCTGAATGTGTCATGACTTCAGATCTGCTATGTATACCTACAAATTGATATGTCAACATACCATGATGTACTCGTATGTCCCAGTGTGTACGTCTGAATAAATTGAGTAAACAAAGATTCCAGCAGTCTGCATTGGTGCCTTGTAGACACAAGTGTATGAGTGGTTATATTGGTCAGCACACGAACAGTACACCATTCGCGGTAATCACACTCTACACTTCTACTTCATACATACACCATCCTGCGTCGGTTGGAGTGACCAAGTTTAGGCCTGCTTCCCCTGGAGCCTTTGCCTTCCCTAACTCAGGACTAGGGTGAGTTACCCATTTACAGCTGGGTAGACTGGGGCATGCCTGATCTCAACAACACACCACTCTTCCTTACAGAGCATACAGACTGACACTTTACAGAGTGGGAAATAAACAAATAAAGAAGAAAGAAACTTTACAGTGGCGAGCCAGATTCCTGGGTCCAGCTTACGCAGTTTTGTGTTGAGAATCACAGTTTACAGCTGAAAGAACATTTGTTTGAACACATCAACACCAGTAGGACAGCTATACAGTCGATGTCAGCTTGACCTGTATTACCGATAGGATGCTGTATCTAGGTCAGCGCTTGTTGACAGTTTTTCGCTGTACAGACAGTATTACACAGGACAGTGGTATCAAGTGTAGAAAATATCTGGAGCAGTATTGTTGACATTTCTCAACGTACAGAAGAATCAAAGTGTTGTTGAACATAAAGTGCATAGTTCATCGTTGGATCTTCATATGCTCTACAGAGAAAAATTGACAGTGTAATAGTTTAAAATTAAATCTATTACTGAATAAAGTGGCAAGTTATTAGTATTAAAATAAACCGTGCCTGCTTTACAACACTATACCTCCAACACATTCCATTCATGACATAAATTATATTGTATGCTATATGCTATTTATGTTTACATGTTATTTGTTATGTGGTAAATTAGTTTATGTTCTGTGTGACTAGTACAAGGTATGCCGAGTGACATTGGTCTGGTACTAGTATTCTATAGGTACACATTTTCTTAATTGGAAATTTGTTAGCAACAATTTGCTGCTATTTCTGTTAGTTGTGATGAGGTGTTCTTTTCTTCGTTGTTTTTGTTAATAATTTTGTGTTCCTTAGTTTTGTTTGATTTGTTTGCATTTGTTGGTCTAATATTTTCTATTTTTGATTTCTTTACACCCTTATGTTTATACACTGTGGCGTTATTTGTCTTGTTATCTTATTGCAGTTATCATCACGGATTCTGTGATCATTTTTTTCATTTCTCCTATTTAATTTAATTTGATCTCTGCAAATGTTTTCAGATTGTCTTTTCTTGTTTGTCCTTTGTAATGTCTTTAGTTGACATATGACAGAGGAGTTATAGTGGTATACACTGATAGTATAGTACAGATCAGTACTTTATGATTATTTTCCACAGGTACCCAAGTGATCTTTGATTACATTGAGGTATACAAGACCTTTGTAAGGCTTGTCTCCCACAGTATTTGAGATACAGTTATTGTTGTCCACAGGTACTCAAGTTATCATTGGTTATTATAAACCATACAAGTTTGGACTAAGACTAAGTCTATGGTATAGACTTGTCTCCCATTAAAGTGAAAGAGGGTAATTTATTTACTTTTTCAGGTTTCTGATTTAAGAAGACAATATGTCTACATTAGATTATTTTATTGCACAAGGAAAATCTCTTGATAAGACTGGAAAAGACTTAGAACAATGGGCTGTTGCTCAATATGACAAAGCATTAGCTGCTGAAGAGAGAAAAGCTGCTGCTGAAAAAAAAAAGCTCTGGCTGAAGAAAAAAGATTAGAAAGAGAAGCTGCTGCTGAAGAAAAAAAAGCTGCTGCTGAAGAAAAAAAAGCTCTGGCTGAAGAAAAAAGATTAGAAAGAGAAGCTGCTGCTGAAGAAAAAAAAGCTCTGGCTGAAGAAAAAAGATTAGAAAAAGAAGCTGATACTGCTGCTGAACTAAAGAAATTGCAGATGCAAGTGGATGTTGCTGAGTTATTTGCCGGTTGAAGATCATGCACTGAGTATGGTTACTTTAGTGATCTCTTGTTAATCGTGCTTTGTTTAGTATTACGCGAATTAGGGTGAAGGTGTTCATACAACTCAGTAGCATGGTATTAAGTAGTTCATGTAACTTGAACTCAGCAACATTAATGAAGTAATTAATGCCTTCAGATTGAGTCCGTAATATTTAATCACATGTACACACAGGATGATCATTTCAAATAGAAACAGAACATAAGTCCTTATAAGTCATGCATAAATTAATCAATAACGTAGACTGCTGGTTTACGTGTCAATGTCCGTTTAAGGATACAATGCAGTATTGTCGTCAGAACATCACAGCTATATGCACGCGCAGCTAGACATGGCTACCTGCCGACAGTGAGACTGCGAGTCTGAATATTTCATACGAATTTGACGATTATTCTCCTCCTTCTGAGAATTCTAGTTAAATACTAACCTCCATAAATTTTCCTCTCATATAGAGTTCTAGGACTGACCCTGGTCCATCAAAAATGCACATATAAATGGCTATATCATGCCATTGAATTGAAAGGTTAGAAAAAACGCAGCTATTCAGCTTGGCGGTCAAGTAACAAAGGGTAGCGTCTCCTAGTTACCGACTGTGTCCTAAACAACGCTAGACACGTCATAATCGATCGTGTATGGAGCGTTCAATAATTGAAACATCTATCGCAATATATTAAATGTCTTAACCTTTACAATTGCACGTCTGGTAACCTTTAGCAGACGGCGTTAATATCATATACCGTAACAATTCCCTGTACACCGGGGAAAAAAAAATCGATAGATTTTTTTTCAAGATCTATCCGACTTAACAATTTTTCAAAAAAAATTTAACACAATCGTGACATATGGCCGACGATGTTCTGAGTAGAACCGTGTCGCGGTCATGTCAACTAACTATTTGTCATAGTCATCTAACATTAATCATATTATATATCAATATTATACATATTATTATATCAACTAAATAAAATGTCCAATGTTAATAGTGAATGATAGAATTAAATTAAAGTAAGGTCTGTCGTATTAGTATGTCATATAGGAATTAATTTGACTAATTAAAATTAAATTAATTAATTAAACTAAGAGTTAAATTATTAAGGTTCTAATGTAACGCGATGTTATGAGAGAAGAAAAGACAAAATAAGTGAGAAGAAATAGAAAGAAATTCGAATATAAGTTTTAACTTAATTGTGTGTGTTAAGTGTTAGTGAATAATAACTATCTAATTTAACTAACTAAATAACGTATAGGTACATTTAAAAAAAAAATATTAATCTAATACTTGTGTGAGATTTATTTTCTCTTTTCATAATTTCTTCTTTTTATATTTCGTTCTCTTTTTTTTGTTCTTTCATTTCATTTTTTTCTCACATTTCATTTTATTGATAATAATTCAATTAAGAAGTTAAGTTAACTAATTAATTAGTATAGGATATGATGATCCATCCGTAGTCTTGATCCTGATGAATTCTTTTAGGCAGAAATGTTCAAACGTTTACGTTGGAAAGAAATGTCATTTATCCCAGCATCCAAGAATTAAGTGCACATAGGATAATATGTTCAATGGAGAATTCAAATGGCTGTAGGATGATTGCATATCTGGCGAGTTTTTGGCTCTTGTGGTTAGATCGACGCAAAGATGCTACAGCACGTTGGTCGGTTTGTATGGTGAATGGAGCACCAAGCAAAAACTTTTCAAGTTTAGTTATTGCCCAGATAACTGATAAAAGTTCCTTGTCCACTGTGGAATACTGTTTCTGCCGGCTTTAGCTTTCTTGAAATATATAAGGTAGGATGTAGAATGCCATCATGGTTCTGGAGCAGGCATGCACCAATGCCGTAGTTACTAGCATCTGTTCATAAGAAAAATCTTTTGGAAGCATCGGGAAGTCTTAAAATTGGTTCATGCGAAAACAAATTTATAATTTTGTTGAAAGTTTCATTGCATGTACCAGTCCATGTCACCTTCACCGGCATGTCTTTTTTTAACAATGCAGACAATACAGCCGTGATGGATGACAAGTTTGGTATGAATCTACTGTAATATTGAACAAGTCCTAACAAACTCCTGACCTGTTTCTTCGTCTGAGGAACTGCTATGTTTAGAATTTTGGAGACTGTACTAGGTAACGTTCGGATATATCCCAATCCAATGATATGTCCCAAAAAGGTTATCTCATTACACGCGATTTGAACCTTTGTAGGTTTAGCAGTTAGATGATAATTCCTTAGAGTGTCGAAAACATATCTAAGTCCCGAAACATGTTCCTCAAACGACGAACTAAACAAGCATATGTCGTCAATATATGTAATAACGTCTGGTCTACCTGATAAAATTTGTCGCATCAGGCGAATGAAGGTAGCTGGCACATTAACAAGCCCAAAAGGCATCACATTCCACTGGTATAGACCTTGTGGAGTGGAAAATGCGGTGTAGTACTTAGCCTTTTCGGTCAGTGGTATCTGCCAATAACCTTTAGTTAAGTCTATCTTACTAAATATAGTTGCGTTGGATAGACGTGGCAGTAAGTCGTCGATAAGTGGATGTGGTTCGCTGTCAACTATAGTCTTAGCATTTTATTTTCTATAATCAACACATAGTCTGATGTTATTGTCCTTCTTCCGGACAATCACTAATGGAGAAGAGAATGGCGAATTACTAGTCTCAATGATTCCCAGAGACAACATCTGTTCAAGTTCCTTAGTAGTTTTAGCAAGGAAATGTAAAGGAACCGAATAGGGATGTACACGAATAGGTGTATCATCATTGAGAGTAATGTCATGACTGATAGCCGATGTGCGACCCGGGACGTCGGTCAATACATCTGGATAAGATTGTAATAGATTAGCAATCTGTAGACGCTGTTGCGGTGTAACCATTGAAGAGATGGTTACATCCCGCCAAGATTCAGTAGGTTGAACTACTGGTACCGGTAACGGTAACTGTACCTCAGGAAAAGAAGATTCTTCTTCCTGGATGACGGATAAGTTAGAATAATAAGAAGTAGATACTGTGGTGTCATCTAGTTCATGAAAAATTGACTGTAAGTGTTCAGGACGTGTATGAAATTGCTTGAGCATGTTAATATGAAATATCTTTTTGTGTCCCTTGATATCTAAGACGTAATCAACGTCGGAAATTTTATCAATGACTTTGTAAGGACCATTCCAAGATATCAATAATTTATTGTTATTGTGAGGAAGTAACACATAAGCCTCATCGCCTGGGAATAATTGGCGTAATCGTCGAGACCTATTTTGTAGAGATCGAGCCTTAGCTTTTGCAGCCTCAGAAGAAGCTGTTGCCAACTGGCAAGACTCAATAATGTTCTTCCGAAGATTAATCACATATTCGTAAGATGACTGAGTGTCCTGAGTCATCTCCTCGTCAATTAATAAGTCTTTTATTAGTCCCATAGGACCTCTTGGGGGAGCACCAAAAACTAATTCAAAGGGAGAGAAGCCAGTTTGTTCATGCGGTACCTCCCGATAAGCAAATAGAACAGCTGGGAGTGCTCTGTCCCAGTCATGAGGGTGCTTAGCAGTAACCTTATGTAGTAGTTGTTTAAGTGTACGGTTAAGTCTTTCAACCGCACCATTACTCATAGGATGATAAATACTACTTAAATTCCTATCAATGTTCCAAGTTTTCATGACTTCCTTCATGGTGTCAGATATAAACTGTGACCCATGGTCTGATAAAAGTTTTCTAGGAAACCCTATTCTAGAAAAGATGAGATGTAGTGCATCAGCTACATCTGTGGTAGTGGTGGTTTTTAATGGGATAGCTTCTGGCCATCGTGTGCACAAATCAATGCACTTAAGGACGAATCTATATCCTCTGGCCGATGGTAGCAATGGACCAATAATATCTATGGCCATCTTGTCAAACGGTCTTACTGAGATATCGCAAGCCTGAATAGGCGCCGTGTGAAAAGCTCCACGTGCTTTCACTTCTTGGCATGTAGTACAGGAACGTACATACTGCGAAATATCTCTTGACACTCCTGGCCAAAAGAATGAAGACAGTACTCGAGATCGTGTTCGAGTATATCCCATATGTCCAGCACAATGTGTGTCATGTGCATGTTGAAGAATGTACCGTCTAAAAGTATACGGGACCATAACTTGTTGTTTCATTTGTGATTTGTCATTAAAACATCTAATCAATATGTCATTTTTAATAACAAAACAATGTTTGTTATTATTACCTGAGGATAGATTGTCAACTTTATCAACCAACTTAAAAAATTTTTTTAAAGATTTATCCTCTTTTTGTTTGGTTGCAAATGTTTCCCTGTCAATAGGTGAATTGACTACAAATTCCTCTTGGTTGTCTGCATCCATTTTATTATCATCAACTTTCTCCATGAGTTGAGTCTGCGCTCTAGTCGTCACGGCGTTTCCAGTGCATAGGTTATGTTTCTCCCATTCTATGATCTCATCTGGAGTACAATCTTTACTGCCGTGTATACGACCAACCATCAGATCAGCTATAGGCTTTTTTAGCATACATACTTTTACGTTCCCTGTGAAAAAGGGTGTTCTAATATGAAGAATAGCTGTTGGGTAGAACTCAATAGTTACACCAAATGTCATGCAGCGTACATATTCTCCTGTCGCACAGCTAGGATGTACCAGCGACTGACGTACACCAATCGTTGTGGATCCTGAATCCCTCAGCACTGAGACGACGGATCCATTAACTAATCCCCTGTTAAAAATTAGTAAGCCTGTTCCATCGTTGACTGCAAGACCTACCTGTGGTATAATATGTCCGCAGTTAAGCAGTTTCTTTCGCCTTCTGAAAAATAAGATTGCATTGTTGGCAACTATTTGCCACATTATAATTAATAGCAAAACATGCAGCAGAAGACTGTGTTGTATTATTGTCAAGTGGGACCTGAGCTATAGGGGTAGTATTATTTGTAACTGCCGCCCCTGTATTATGGTTGTAATGAGATGATCCCCGAGAATGAGATCGATTCCGAGTATAATTGTTAGAATTATCTCGTCGTCCTCTATAGTAACTATTATCTCGATGTCTCGAGCCATGATTATTACCATTCCAGTTATTATTATTATTGGGAATATGTGATCGATTATAATTAGTGTTATGTTGACCATTGTGGTAGTTTGTTTGAGGTGAATAATTTCTATCTCGTGATCTACCTCTGTTGAACTCATTTTTATTGTTGAAATCGTTATTATGTCCCTTCTGAAAGTTAACATTGTGATTTCTTTGGAACCTGCTTCTGTCTACACTGTGATGTCTTTGTTTGTTATTATGATTGTAGGCCATATTGGACGCTACAGGTAGAGGTTCTCTTAATGAGGAGTTAGAAATGGTTGCATTCGGATGTGCCGAACAGTAGTTTAAAGAAATTTTTTCTAACTCGTCCATAGTACCTGGTTTACGCTCCTGCAAATATGCAAAAAATGGCTGGCTAACCGAAGATAATACCTTATCCCGTAGTAGTAAATCAACTAATTTGTCGTACCCATGACTCTTCAGGCAAATGGTTTGTTTTGCAAGTCTGTTCAAAACGTGACAGGAACAATGAAAGGTCATCCACGTTTAAGTTGAGAGTGGGTAATTTAAAGTTGTAGAAATGTTTAGTTTGGCTGGATGACGATCCATTTTGTGCGTTATTATTCTGGTTTGCATCAGCACTTTGTGCTTGTAATCTTGCTGTCTCCAATTTAATACGCGCCAATTCCATTTCTTGTTGTAAAATAATTTCCTCTCGTTTCAATTTATTCTCTTCTTCCTGTTGAGCAATTTCTCTTAATCTATTTTCCTTGGCAATTTGCTTCATCTCACGTTCTGCTTCCTCTTTCTTTAATGCAGCCCTTTGTTCCTCTTCCTCTTTCTTTAATGCAGCCTTTTTCTCTGCTTCTTTTCTTTCACGTTCCTCCATTTCTGCTTTATGTTTTTCCAGTTCTGCCTCAGCAAACTGACGAAGTTCTTGAGATTTATAACCATATTCCTTACCAATTTTAACGAAATGGTCTATAGTAAGCATTTTGACTTTTATCTGTAAGTAATTATTGATAATTACTGATTAAAATAGTCAATAGTAGCTTCAGAGTAATTATTATACTTACTCAACTTAGGAATATTCAATATAAATAATCACAATAGTACTGAACTCGTATGTCTAAGTTCAACTAATAGACAATATTTTGTAACAATATTGTATCTAAATACGAACTATATCATAAATAGTTATGATATCTGTTAACTATAATGTAATTACATCACACAATTAATCTTAATATCCAATAATGTTGGGTATGATTCCTAGTAATTATATCGTTCAATGTACTAAGTCACTCTCTTAGTACCAGAAAAGTATATTAAATAATATACAATGGGTCTATTACCTCAAAGGTAGACTATAAGATTATTTTATTTGGTCAATATATATATTATATTATTATGCCCTAGGCATCTCTTATAAATTGTAGTGCTACTTTCTTGGACTATCACTGCATAATTATGCAATGTCCCATATTAACCTTAAATATCAGAAAAAATTAATTAAATTAAATTACAAGTGTATTATTGCATATAATATCATATTATTAATGTAGTATTTAATATATATCATGAGGACAAACAAAACAATGATGCAACTAAAGGGTACAAACAATGTCAAGACGCAAACAAGACATTTTCACAATTAAAAATGAATTTATGAACTAAATAAAACAAGCGGAAGTGTCACAAGCCAAATGAAGGGTCAAGGTCTGACCCGAGGTCAACTTAATATTCAAAGTACACAAAAAAAAAATGACTGCAAAAAATGATGACATCACAGGACTCATAACGGACGACCATTTAACAATCATCAAATAAATGATAGTAAGAGGAGACTGGACGAAATAGTTATCGAACATGATACAAAACTGAATAAAATTGTGAACTGAGTACAAATAAAATACACCAGTTATCTACGGAACGGTACAGCTAACACAAATCGTCAAACGACAGCAGATTTGGACAGACAGTCCAATGGCAAACCTCAATGGGGCTTCCAAAAGTGCAATCGTTTAACTGCCCTAAGAAACGACCGAAATCAATTCAGGCATCGTGAGAGCCACAGAATCTAATTTCGGTTCATCCTCCCTACCTCCCACTAATTAACAACACATTAAAACAACCCAAAAAAATACATGAAACACATTCAGAAAAGACATGCCTATGCAGGCAAAAGGCATGGACTCAGTATTACTGTTTGCAATGACGACAGTATTAAAACAACTAGACTTATCTTTTCCGTTGCTTAGATCAGTGCTAGAGGTCGTCAACAGCTAGGCTAATGCCCCTGACTGTCTGCTCCTGTAGTCCATATCGTGTGTTTGCTTCAATGGCTCATGTTTCCCCTGGTTAGACTTAGAAACGGCTTTGGTTTTCTCCGACCGTTCACCTACACGACTTTCGGTGACGTCACGTTGTTAGGCATTATAATGAGTACTGCGTCATCTTCGACTGGATCATGTGATCAAAAATTGATCGTAAATATTTGTGGTTAACATGTGCGTAAGGAACAGAAGTTTGTTTCTTTTTTCTGTCGTTCCCCGCATTCGGCCGCCACTTTGTTGCTGAGTTATTTGCCGGTTGAAGATCATGCACTGAGTATGGTTACTTTAGTGATCTCTTGTTAATCGTGCTTTGTTTAGTATTACGCGAATTAGGGTGAAGGTGTTCATACAACTCAGTAGTATGGTATGAAGAAGTAGTTCATGTAACTTGAACTCAGCAACATTAATGAAGTAATTAATGCCTTCAGATTGAGTCCGTAATATTTAATCACATGTACACACAGGATGATCATTTCAAATAGAAACAGAACATAAGTCCTTATAAGTCATGCATAAATTAATCAATAACGTAGACTGCTGGTTTACGTGTCAATGTCCGTTTAAGGATACAATGCAGTATTGTCGTCAGAACATCACAGCTATATGCACGCGCAGCTAGACATGGCTACCTGCCGACAGTGAGACTGCGAGTCTGAATATTTCATACGAATTTGACGATTATTCTCCTCCTTCTGAGAATTCTAGTTAAATACTAACCTCCATAAATTTTCCTCTCATATAGAGTTCTAGGACTGACCCTGGTCCATCAAAAATGCACATATAAATGGCTATATCATGCCATTGAATTGGAAGGTTAGAAAAACGCAGCTATTCAGCTTGGCGGTCAAGTAACAAAGGGTAGCGTCTCCTAGTTACCGACTGTGTCCTAAACAACGCTAGACACGTCATAATCGATCGTGTATGGAGCGTTCAATAATTGAAACATCTATCGCAATATATTAAATGTCTTAACCTTTACAATTGCACGTCTGGTAACCTTTAGCAGACGGCGTTAATATCATATACCGTAACAGTGGAGGAAAGGAGATTTGATGCAGAACAGAAGAAATTAGAAGCTGCTGCAGAACAGAAAAAATTAGAAGCTGCTGCAGAACAGAAAAAATTAGAAGTTGCTGCTGCTGCAGAACAGAAAAAATTAGAAGCTGCTGCAGAACAGAGAAGATTAGATAGAGAAGCTGAAGAGAGAAAAGCAATAAGAGAACATGAGTTTGAATTAGAGAAATTAAAATTGACATGTATGAGTAATGTTAATCAGGCATCTGGTGGTAATGGTAAACCCTTTGTGTACAAGGTCAAGGTACCAGCGTTTAACCCTACCAGTGATGACATAACATTTTGGCTTTCTAGATTTGAACGGGCTTGTCGATCTCATAATGTTGACAAATCACAGTATGTGAATCAGTTGTCTGAAAATCTAAAAGGGGAGTCCCTAAGTAAGTTATATTTTGTTGAAGAGGCCGACAAAGATAATTATGATGCTGTTAGGGCAGCTTTGATAAAGAGATATCAGCTGTCTGAGGAAGGTTACCGTCTTTTGTTTAAAACAATGAGACCTGAGGTAGGTGTAGAATTCTCAGATTTCATCTCAAAAGCACGAATTACACTTTCACGATGGATTGAATTATCCAAAACAGAGAAAACATTTGATGGTCTTACGGATTTATTGCTAAGAGACAAGGTCATGTCTTCTGTAAATAAATCATTCCTAGAGTTCTTACATGAGCGTAAACCTGGTACAATAAAGCAAATGGAAGAATATTGTGACCAGTATGCCACGGCACACCCTGACATGATTCTTAGTAACTCTAACATTAAAGAGAGTATGCCAGTTGCTTCGGCAACAGAATATAATCAGAATTACTCACACAAATTCCAAGGAGCTAAAAATAAATTTGATAAAAAGGTTAATTGGAATAAGTATCAAAACCAAGATAACCACTCAAATCAGGGTTCTTCTTCGAAGAACTGGAATCGGGCTGATAGTCCTCGACACGCGAGGGGTACCCATAATGTTAGAAATTCTCGGAAAGGGAGTAGCTATAGGAACTACCCAAGTGCTTCATGGAGACAAAAAAACCAATATTACAGGGATACTCAATATAACGAGCATGATGATTATGATCATGAATATTATGATTCAAACCCAAATAGGGGTTATAACAGAGGCAATAATAATTATAGAGACAATTATAACCGAGGTAGATCACAACACAAAAGACATGGTAAATCTTATTACCAGGCTAACTCTGCACAACAGGAGTTCCACGACACCGATAATCAGAATAATGATAAAAAAGACTCCAACAGTGTAGCAAATTCCGCTTTCGATTTTGCTAGAGCATTTGAGTGTTCGCAATGCAAAACATTATTCGATCCAACCACAGTTTCTACTTTAAGCTGCGGTCACCCGCTTCCCGCTCTCCATGCATCAATTGCGCATAATGGAAGGGGTGCTCTTGTCTTTAATAGGGGCCTAATAGATGGTACTCCGGTATCAATTCTTTTCGATTCGGGGTGCACTACCATTGGAGTGAGGCAATCACTCGTAAATCATTCTCGAGCTACAGGCAATAGTCAAATGTGTAACATTTGGTGGCACATTGGAGAAGTACTCCACTGCCATTATCAATATTGCTACGCCTTTCTTTACAGGAGAGGTGCAAGCATGTCTCTTGCCGAATCCGATCGCTGATCTTATCATCGGTCGCATTCATGGAGTGAAAGAATGCACTCCACAGCAAATCTCTAATTGGGAAAATGTTAATATGCAATCTGCTAATGCAGTAATCACTAGGGCTCAAGCTCTTAATATGCCACAATCTTCACATTCTGAAGATAATGATGCGCAGATCCAAGATGATCCCTTGGAGATTTCCCACGATTCCTTTATCAAACAGCAGGAAGATGATCCTACTCTAAAGAAATTCTTTACTCTGGAAAAAAAAGGTGATCCGAATAAGGATACAAATCGTAAATCTTGGATTACGATGAAGAATGGCGTACTTGTACGTATGGTACAAGACTCCGCTAAGTCCATTCATTCTCAAATCCTTGTGCCTAAAAATATGAGAGTTAAAATCTTACAGCACGCTCATGATTCGCAATGTGCTGGACATATGGGTTTTTCCCGTACTAAAGCTAGAGTTCTTCAATCTTTCTTTTGGCCTGCTGTGAATAAGGACATACGAATCTATTGTCGATCTTGTAAAGTATGTCAAGAGATTAAATCCAGAGGTCCACGCCATGATGCACCTATTCAGGCTGCAGACATTCCCATTCGGCCATTTCAAAAAATGGCGATAGACATCATTGGTCCATTTAAGATAAAGTCTGCTAGAGGACACCAATTTATTTTGACGTGTGTTGATATGTGCACACGTTGGCCGGAGGCTGTTCCTCTAAAGAGCATAACTACTGCTGATGTCGCAGATGCTCTTTGGTTAATATTTTCTCGTCTGGGGTTTCCAGCAGAAATATTATCCGACCATGGTACCCAACTCATATCGGATACCATGTCTCAAGTAATGTCGACTCTGAAGATAGAGAGATCGCTGAGTAGTATTTATCATCCTATGTCCAATGGGATGGTGGAACGTTTGAATAGAACTCTGAAAAACCTACTAGGTAAGATAACAGAAGATCATCCTCAGGATTGGGATAGGGTTTTACCCGCGGCTTTCTTTGCATATAGAGAGGTCGCCAACGAACATACAGGATTTTCTCCCTTTGAACTTGTCTTTGGCGCGAAACCGCGAGGTCCTATGTCCTTACTTCATGATCTTATAACTGCTGATAATATTGTCGATGACACAAAATCCTCTTATGAATATGTCATCGCACTTAGACACAAGATTATTGAAGCATGCAAATTGGCAACTGCTTCTTCTGAATTTGCGAAACAGAAGGCAAGGGAATTTGCCAATAAAAAGAGATGTTTGCGACAACTTTGTCCAGGTGACAAAGCATTTGTCTTGCTACCTTGTAGGGAAAATAGACTTCTCATTTCTTGGAAAGGTCCGTACGATATAATATCAAAAGTTTCCGATGTTGACTATATCGTCGATATTGACGGGAAGCGTAAAACCTTCCACATCAACATGCTCACGGAATTCCATGAACGTCCTGATTATTTACAACCTGTTTTCCAGGCAACGGACGATTTTCCAGTCCAACATGGACAGTACTCATCTCTGTCAGTAATACAGGATGAGGAAACGAGTTTCTCGGATGTAAATTTACCTTTTCCAATGATTCCTCTTCACTCTAATGAATCATGGAAAGATGTTGCAATTTCTCCAGAATTATCTCCAGGAGAGCAGAAACAAGTTTCTACTATGTTAGAACAATTTCAGGATGTCCTTACTGACATTCCTGGTCAAACTGATGTCATTCAACATGACATTATTCTTACTGACCATAGTCCTATAAGAGTCAGACCGTATCCTATCCCGATACATTTTCAAGCACAGGTAGAGAAAGAGTTAGATGAGATGATAGAGTTAAAAATTATTGAACCATCCACATCAGCATATTCTTCGCCGATGGTTATAGTACGGAAAAAAGACAATAACATACGTCTTTGCGTGGATTATCGCAAATTGAATCAAGTGACTAAATTTGATGCGGAACCTATGCCTTTACTAGAAGAGCTACTTACGAGACTATCGAATTCTCACTTCTTTACTAAACTCGATTTGTCTAAGGGATATTGGCAAGTTCCACTATCCGAACACGCCAAACCGTTTACTGCTTTTTCGACGCCTAGGGGTCTATTCCAATGGAATTTCATGCCTTTCGGTCTTATGAACGCCCCTGCTACATTTGTACGCATGATGCGTCGAATCCTATCTCATCGCTCAGATGTCATTGCGTATCTGGATGACATCTGTCTTTTCAGTGATACTTGGAACGATCACTATAATGGTATAAATGAACTATTGTCTATCTTACGCGAGCATAACCTGACAGCGAAACCATCGAAAGCATGTATTGGTTTTAGCGAAATATCTTTCTTAGGACACCGTGTTGGTCATGGGTTCCTAAAAACAGAAGACCATAATACAAGCAAGATACTTAACATTTCTATTCCTAAGACTAAAAAGCAAGTACGAAGTCTCTTAGGTCTAATACAATTTTATGGACGATTCATCCCGAATCTGTCCTCCATTATGTCACCTCTTTCTTCCTTGCTAAAGAAAGGGTCTCCTAATGTAGTCCATTGGACTCAAGAATGTCAATCCTCTTTGGATAACGTTAAAACTATGTTTTCTACTTCACCTATCCTAGTATTGCCTTCTAAGGATAAGACATTTATTCTTCGTAGTGACGCTTCATCCACCGGGATTGGAGCTGCACTAATGCAAGAGTACTCTGGAACTCTGCATCCTGTGATGTATATTTCTCGGAAATTAAATGCCGCAGAGAAGAATTACTCGGTCCTAGACCGTGAATTATTGGCTATGGTTTGGTCAATCCTTAAACTGCAAAGATTTCTTCTGGGCGCGCATTTCATTGTGGAAACTGACCAGAAAGCTCTTACGGCTATTCAGAGTAAAAATCTGAAGAGCGCGAGATCAACGCGATACGCGATTGCTCTACAGCCATTTCATTTTTCGGTGCGAGCTATCCGTGGGTCAGAAAATGTGATGGCAGATATTTTGTCTAGATGCCCACATGATTCATAACTGTTATACAACTTTGATACAGTTGTTTCTATGTTGAAATGTGTACACATATGTAATATATCATATATTGATTGTAACACTACTTAGCGGTTCATTGATATTTATTCACCGCTGATCTTTCAATGTTTTTCGTCTTTGATGATCATGATGTTAAGATATCTTAGATGAAATTTATGTATAAACTAATGTGGAAATTGTGTCATTGCTAATATTGTAGTATGCGTTGGTGACACCTCTCTGGAAATATTTATACTTAGAGAAGTACTTTCTCTAAGGTCATAAAACTTATGCTTATCATCTGCGCATTGTATTGGTGCGTTGTGAGCCTATTGTATGTTGCTCCTAGATGTATTTCAAAAAAAAAATGTACCATTTTTTTTTCCCGAGGGGTGTGGTAATCTGTTGCGTGCATATTTTGACGCACATATTACAAAAATCGATATGGCTATTTAATATGGAAGAGATATAGACATTCATTCATTTGTGTATGAAAATGCTGTCTATGGGGAAAGCGAGATAATCCATGTTTGATTCACACTTTTGATTATAGGAGTAATCGTTTTTGATATTGATCCGGCGCAAGGATATTGCTCTTATATTTGTACTTATTTTTAGGGCCAGAAAATAGATTAATTTGCTTATTATGTTTATGGCCTGAATTCATATGTATTACATATTATTAGTACAAGTAGAATCAGTCCTATATTGTATATTTTGGATGGGTAGGCGGGACTAGATTCTTGTTATTCCGGTCTAGCGGAAGTATGAGTTGTCTTGACAAGTCGTGATGAGTTCCGATGTACCGTGATAATGGCGGGTACGCACTTTTCAAAGGGCTGGTAGATTCTTAAGGAAATATGATTCATGAAGTGGTTTTCTTCTAAAGGAGATGGTATCTCTACTATAGTTTATGTTAGAGACTCTTCTAAGGTACGGTACAATGTATAATTCGGACTCCATGTATTGCCAGACCCTATTTTGATGATCTCATGTCGATTCGACCTAGATGGAACATTGTGCTTCGTATCGCTAGGGTCGTGTTTTGTATCGACAAAGATGACAGACTTTCCTACAGCAGTTATGGCTACGTGAACTAACCTGATCACCGTAGAGCTGTATGGGAACATTTATGAAATCATTTATATACCCATTATAAATTAACTCTGGCTTATATTCTCCTTCCTATGAATGAGTGAACGACAACTCAGGGAGGCGGCCATGTTAGATTTCGGTCATCATATGTTTTGATCACTGCCAAGAGAACAGATTATTTATCCTATTATCGGACAGTGACAGGGAGATCTCAATCTTGCTAGAAACCCCCTCTTTCGTGGTTTCATAATATATATGCTACAAACTATGGACGTCAAGTAACTTTAGTTATTTACCGATCTGCCTTCACTGACGCGTTTAGTCAGATAGGGGGATGCGGCCATAATGTATCATGACAATTGAACTTCTGATGTACTGCCCATTATTTCTGAATGTGTCATGACTTCAGATCTGCTATGTATACCTACAAATTGATATGTCAACATACCATGATGTACTCGTATGTCCCAGTGTGTACGTCTGAATAAATTGAGTAAACAAAGATTCCAGCAGTCTGCATTGGTGCCTTGTAGACACAAGTGTATGAGTGGTTATATTGGTCAGCACACGAACAGTACACCATTCGCGGTAATCACACTCTACACTTCTACTTCATACATACACCATCCTGCGTCGGTTGGAGTGACCAAGTTTAGGCCTGCTTCCCCTGGAGCCTTTGCCTTCCCTAACTCAGGACTAGGGTGAGTTACCCATTTACAGCTGGGTAGACTGGGGGCATGCCTGATCTCAACAACACACCACTCTTCCTTACAGAGCATACAGACTGACACTTTACAGAGTGGGAAATAAACAAATAAAGAAGAAAGAAACTTTACAACCAGCAAGATTTTGTTGCCACCCTTGCACATTAAGCTGGGTCTCATGAAAAACTTTGTCAAGGCAATGGAGAAAACAGATGAGGCTTTCAAATATCTCATCAGAAAATTTCCAAGACTGAGTGAAGCTAAAATAAGAGAGGGAGTATTTGTTGGTCCGCAAATTCGAAAACTTCTTCATGATGACGAGTTTCTTTGCGTGTTGCATGGCAAGGAAAAAGCAGCATGGCTAGCATTTAAGTCAGTGGTGGACAATTTTCTTGGAAACAACAGATCTGATAATTACAATGAAATTGTAGAAAATCTCCTTCTGAAGTATAAGAGTCTTGGCTGCAACATGTCTTTGAAAATTCATTTTCTGGATTCTCATCTGGATTTCTTTACGTCAAACTGTGGAGCGGTCAGTGATGAGCATGGTGAACGATGTCAACAGGACATTGCTGCTATGGAGACAAGGTATCAAGGCAATTGGAGCAATTCAATGCTTGTTGATTACTGTTGGACTGTGACAAGAGACACCTAATCGATTGACTACAAGAAGCAAGCAAAGAGAGCTCGAACAGCGACTGAATAATGACGGAATGGGTTCAAATGTGCCTTTTTAAAGCATGATATGTGAACTTTAAATAATGTTTTTATTTTTTCTATCATTTTATGTTAAAATATCAATTAATTGAGTATGTAACCACAATTTTTATAATGCTAAAGTAGAAAGACTAGCTGTTCAGCCCAGAGAAGTAAACAAGCATACATTATTTGTATTACTGTAATGTAAATCCATCATTTAAAAAAAACCAGAGCCAATTGGTGAATTTCATTATGATATTTGAAATCAGCATGTCAAAATCAATAAGAAATGGTACATTTAATTTCTGGTACAAAAAACTTTTGAAAATTTGTTGACTAGTGTAATCAGAATTAACTGTAGAGAAAGATGGCATTAGAAACATCCAGAGACCAATAATGCAGAACCATACTATACATTACCACGGAGAGATAAGGTGCTAGTTTTTTAGACTAACAACCAGCCATTGCTGACTCAAATACCATCTGTTCAACAAACTGAAAATCGGACAGACCGATGTTGTGTCCATGTGAGGAAGACAGACAGATGTTGTGTCCATGTGAGGAGGACAGACAGATGTTGTGTCCATGTGAGGACAGACAGATGTTGTGTCCATGTGAGGAGGACAGACAGATGTTGTGTCCATGTGAGGAGGACAGACAGATGTTGTGTCCATGTGAGGAGGACAGACAGATGTTGTGTCCATGTGAGGAGGACAGGCAGATGTTGTGTCCATGTGAGGAGGACAGACAGATGTTGTGTCCATGTGAGGAGGACAGACAGATGTTGTGTCCATGTGAGGACAGACAGATGTTGTGTCCATGTGAGGAGGACAAATAAACAGTAGAACATGTACTCCAAAATTGTGGGCTCCATGAGAGGAGCCAGTTGAGAGAGAGAGAAAATGTATGATGGTGAGAGAAGCCTGAGAGCTTTATAAGTGTTATTTATAGATATGGTTATTTGAGGACGAGCAACGAAGAAGAACTTCAACGTTGTCAATCAACTCTGGGAATATCTTTTTCTGCTCCACGATGGGGACGTGCGGTTTATTGTTAAGTGAAAGAATGTAAAAACAAAGGCCTGAGCCTAAACAGCTAGTAAACAGAAGTAATTGTTATCTCCGAGAAACATAATTCTCTAGAATGCGGCGAAAAAGGTTAATGGGACTAGACTAATGTGATCATAACTCTTATACACAGTGAAATAGATAAGTGGAATAAACAAACATAGCTTATACATTTTACTAGGACGCAGGATAAAAAAAGGCTCTACCTTACGGCCACATGGTCTTCTTCGGGGACAAAAGAACGAAGAAACAAGGGGGAAAACGCGAGAATTATGTGAAATACACGGGGGAGGAGGAGAATATATAAAATCCGTAAAATTGACCTGGTTGGTCTAGCTTAGATGCATACGCTAGATAGCTGCTGCATCCGACAGTAAAATTAGATAGAAGACGATATAATATGAACATAACGTGTCGAGCAAAAACTGCAGTTAAAAATAAAAGAAAAAAAGCGTCCAACTTAACACAGCTTTGGTCAATGAAAGTAATTCTTCAGCGCTCAACAGAGCATGACTAACGTGGAACTGATAGCAAGAACCAGGCATGCGCCCGTGGAACAATAGATGAGAAGAAGACGCTGGAGATGGGCAGGACACGCATTGAGGAAACCTGTCGATAGCATGACCTGGAATCCACAAGGTAAAAGAGGTTGAGGGAGACCAGAGAACACCTGGAGAAGAGAACTAGAGACATACATGAAGGGGATGGAAAAGACATGGAAAGACCTTGAGCTGATGGCACGTGACAGGAAGACTGGGCATACGTTTGCTGAAGGCCTATGCTCCTGTGGGAGCTGAAAAGTTAGGACGACGATTATGATGATAAAAGTAGTCACACGACTCAACAACCAGAACTAATATAAACATGACTGGCCGGCATTGTTTACTTCACTAGGACACAGCGCTTGACAACAATCGGAAACCCAACAATCGACCCTACCTCCGATGCTGCATGATACCAGACAGTAGGTAAATGAAGTAAGTAGGAGAAGCAACATTCAAATATGTCCGGGATGCTAGAGTCTGGAGGGGGCCAGAGATTGGAAGTGATCACTACCTGCTAACAATCAAAAGAACAACTGAAAGAGTTGCTCAGCCTAGGAACTGCCCAACATCACGCAAGAAACCAAGTAAACGAGCGAGAGAAATGAGCATTAGGACCTACAAGCTGAAAGAGCCAGAAATTAAGACCAGATATCAGGGGCTTATTGCTGCAGCGGTGAGCAACACAGAAGAACGACCTGATGACTTGGAAACCCTCTGGAATAAATTCAAGGATATCATAAAGACAGCTGCAGCAGAAGCATGTGGTGAAGTCCGACTTGGGAACAAGAGAAAGAGGACACCTTGGTGGACAGAGGAAGTCAAAGAGAAAATAAGAGAGAAGAAAATGGCATGGAAACAATACTTATGAGCTAGAAACACAACAGGACAGATGGAAAAAAAAAGAGAATATGTGACACTCAGAACAGAAGCAAAGAACAATGTTCTAGCAGCAAAACAGAAGTCCTGGGAAGAATTTGGAGAAAAGCTAGAAATAGATGCACAAGAAAACCAGAAATTGTTCTATAAGACCCTAAAGAACATGAGAAAGAAAAAACAATGCCCTCTCAAATTTATAAAGGACAAGCAAGGCAAATTGCTTACTGCCCCGAAGGAAGTAATGGAAAGATGGAAAGAATATTTCTTAGAACTCCTTGATGGTGAGCAAGGTCAAGCATCAGAAATGATAACCACTAGCACAGAAGAGGATACAAATGGTGATGAAGATGACATAAAGATGGAAGAACTGAGGGCAGCACTGGAGAAAAACTGGGAGATTGCCATCATAACACCAATTTTCAAAAAGGGTGATAATCGACAGTGTGGAAACCATAGAGGTATATCCCTTCTCAGTGTCCCTGGTAAAATCTACTCTAGAATCCTAGAGCAGAGACTCCGACGCCTAGCTGAGCCACAACTGGATGAGGTCCAGTGCGGATTACGAGCGAACCGAAGTACTCAAGACCTAATCTTCACACTCAGACAGCTGAGTGAAAAGGCCCTTGAGTATAAGAGTGAGATCCATCTTTGTTTCATAGATCTGGAAAAGGCGTTTGACAGGGTCCCCTGGAGCAAACTTTGGGATTGTTTGGCAAGGAAGAACATTCCAGCACCTCTGATTCATGCTATACAGAGCTTCTACAAGTCTTGCAGAAATTATGTGAGGACAGCAAACCATAAGTCAGAAGAGTTCAGGACCACCACTGGTGTAAGACAAGGTGATATCCTGTCACCTTACCTTTTCATACTCCTCATGGACGATGTCATTAAGGCATGTAAGGAGAGAACAAGAAAGTATTCAGTGGGGTACTGGAAGATGAGACAGGTCTGTATTTCGGAGCTGACATTTGCTGATGACGTTGCCCTGATTGCTAAATCAGAGGCACATCTCGAATTCAACCTGCAAGTCTGGAAGGAAGAGCTGAAGAAGAGAGGGGTGGTCATAAGCAGCTCTAAAACAAAATCCATGGTGATATCACGAGAAGAAAGAAGACATCAGATTAAGGTGGGAGAACAGGTCCTGGAGCAAGTAGACCACTTTAAATACCTCGGAGCTATTATTGACCGAAAGGGAGGCATCAAAGAAGAGTTGGCCACTCGAAAAGCAGCAGCTGGGAGACTTTTTCAGGCCATAAATCGAGGATTCCTCAGCAAGAGAGAGGTTGGTAAGAAAACGAAGATGGCTGTATACCGCTCCACCTATGTCCCAGTCTTGACATATGGATGCGAGTCATGGGCAATGACTACAACCCATAAAAGCCAGATCCAAACCTCAGAAATGAGATATCTGAGGAAGATGGTTGAAGTAACAAGAAGAGACATGGTACGCAACCAGACGATACGTCAAGGCCTTAAATCCCACCCCCTGCAGACCCAAGTAGAACAGTACCAACTAAGATGGTTTGGCCATGTCTGCAGAATGGGAGAAGACCGGCTACCACGACAAGCATGGGAAACAAAGAGCCAAGGATCCAGACCCCCAGGACGACCCAGAGTCCGCTGGGAGGACAACATTAGACAATCTTTGAAGGACCGAGGACTAGAATGGAACCAGGCCAGGAGGAAGACAGCCGATAGGATAGTCTGGCGCTCTCTCTTCCAAACCTCTACACCTCACGGTAGAAGGGGAACGACTATGTAAGTAAGTAAGGAGAAGCAAACGTTTCAGTATAATCACAGAAATGGCGGTAATAACAGCAATGGCTGCATCGACCAGAGTAGTCTAATTGTAGTGGTAATAACAGGACTAATTGTAGTGGTAATAACAGGACACCAGGAAACAGAGTTATCACAAGTTGTTTTGGATACAAAGATGAGTGAGGAAGAATAGAAGTACTACCATCTCTGGTAGGTCAAAAGTGGCGACTAATATGTGGTTGTGCGTGAGGCCGACAATTTCATTATATAAAACAAACATGGACAGAAATCACTGCTGCAAGAGAACTAAATTGGTCTGGTGCGGGCGTCCTGCAAGATGTACATGGTCCATAAAGACTGAGAAGAGAAAAGACAACGGGAAGGGGGGTTTAAGTTTAAGATGTTACTGTCAATATATACAAGGTACATATATATTAATTAGCAATAACTGGTGGCAGTAGAATACGAAGTATTACTCACTGCAGTAAGAAACTCGGGCAGAAAGTCTAACACGGAGCAGAACAGTGGCCTGAGACAAACACATAAATTAAGGCTGTTTGTGAAAAAAGAATGTATTTATATAAAAAAAAGTTGGGGGGAAAAAAAGCCAGACTGACAAGAGTAGCTCTACAAACTTGGTGACTGCCGTCTACGCCACTTGATTAGCACTGAGGTGGAGTTCATTACCCAAAAAACGTCCAGAAACGTTCTGCGAATTAAAGAGCCAGGGTTTGTTAAGTGACATATAACACAGGCCTTTACTGTCATCTTCAAGTTATTCAACTGGCGGAATGAGGTTCTGATGAGTGAAGAAGTGAATAATTAAGAGTTGTTTAATGAAGATAAGAAATGAGCGCTGAAGAGATTCTGAACATGGCGCTTCACGTAAATGAATGGGGAAAATAATAGAATTCCCTGGTAAAGGGAGATAGAGAACAGTTGGAATAACTATCACACTACACGGACACAAAGAACAATGTATACGGAGCAAGAAAATGTTACAGAAAGTGTTAAAGTGTTTTATCAAAATAACTGCAACTTACTAGTTAAAAAAAAAAAAAACACGCTTTGATATTTTTTAACTAGATGTTTCATGAATCTCAAGTAACAGTCAGACTGGCCTTCCATGACAAGGGCAAACATGTTTATTCGTATGTCCTTCCTTGTTTTGGAATACCTTGGGCGAGAGAGGGAGACAGACAAACACAAGGAGGCGGATATGAAAGGAATAAAGAAGGCTCTCTGCATCAGTATCTACGAGGGGAAGTCAGTAAGTAGGTCACAAACTGAAATGGGATAGCTGAAAATTGTAGTTGGTAGCTTCTAAAGGTGTCATTAGGTGGCAGCAACATCCAGCTTGTTGATACTTTAGGTAGCAGACGCTACGTGTCGCATGCACATGCGCAGCTCAGATAAACATGGCGACCGTGCTCGTGCAGTGTACGACCGAAGAACAGCGCGCTGTTGTGCATTTTTGGGGGGCAAAAGGACTTCCGGCACAGGATATTCATAAGGAAATGTTTTCTGTTTACGGTGAGAAGTGTTTTTCGCGTAAAGCGGTACAAAACTGGGTCGATAAATTTTCTCAAGGACGCTCAAATATTGCTGATGAGGACCTGGTCGTCCTCTTCAGATTGCGACAGAAGCATCTATGCGGCGGGTGCGGGAGATGATTCGAGCTGACAGGCGAGTAACGATAGACAGTGTAGCAACTGCAATAGGGTGTTCTCATGGTTTAGCATACAGCATAATGCATGATAGTTTGAATTTCCGGAAAGTGTGCTCACGGTGGGTGCCCAGATAACTGACTGAGAAACACAAAATGAACCGAATGGGCCTGTCCTTGCAACATCTCTCTCAGTATGCAGATGAAGGAGAAGACATGCTTAACAGGATTGTTACTGGGGACGAATCATGGGTGCATCACTACCAACCCGAATCAAAGCGTGCTTCAATGCAATGGAAACATCCTTCTTCACCTTCTGCCAAGAAATTCAAGGTTACGAGATCAGCAGGGAAGGTTATGCTTACAGTGTTTTGGGATTTTCAAGGAGTGCTGTTAACCCATTTCCAGAAGAAAGGTGAGAATGTGAATGCTGCATCGTACTGTGAAGTTCTGTTGATGCTTCGGGATGTAATTCGAAGAAAACGTCCAGGCCTACTGACTAGAGGAGTACTGCTCCATCAGGACAATGCCAGACCACATACGGCTCGATTAACCCAGGAGAGAATTGAACAACTAGGTTGGTAACTTCTTGAACATCCGCCTTACAGCCCCGACCGATTTCCACCTGTTTGGTCCACTAAAAACTCACCTTGGCGGCAAACGTTTCGCGGATGACGAAGAGTATGAACGTGAGGTGCGAATGTGGCTGAGACAGCAGACCAAAGACTTCCATGCTACAGGTTTTGAGGCACTGATAAAGCGATGGGATAAGTGTATCAACGTTGGTGGAGATTATGTTGACAAATAAGAGGAAATGTAAGTGCAATAATAAATAGTTTTCAAGTTCGTATCTCATTTAGGTTTTTTTAAAATTGCCATTTGTGACCTATTTACTGACTTGCCCTCGTGTGTACAAACGTGTCATCTAAGTAACACCAAACACAGACAATGTTCCATCATATGCTGACAATACCTATCACTGACATTTTCTATTTTTCTCAGATTGGACTTTTATATAAAACTATTATTAATTTTGCACTACGTTTTAAGTAACATAATTTAATTTCTATAGAAACTACTAGTCCTTTTCTGGTCTTCGTATTTATCAACAATGAACTTAAGTTTGGACACAGATTTATTTTCTTCATCTTCTTGTTAATTAGCAGTTTTATTAAATATTTCTTTTAAACAAAACTTCACATTCAGCGATTCTCTCGATCGAAACAATTGTTAAAAAGAAGTTTGTATTCAACAATGTTTCTGTCTTTTAAAAAACAAGTTTTTATTCAAAGATTCCCTTTGCTAAACACAACGTTTGTTTTCATATAATTTTCTACCTGGGAAGACATTTCCATCTAACGATTTATCTTACTACCAAGGCTTGATCTAGTTTGGTGAAGCTTTTAACACTTCACTCCACTACGGCAGTATCTTATATAGGACTAACTTGACCTTTTTCCCCACAAGTTTTAGATCGATCTTTTTTTTAGCAAACACATGGTAGCAAGAACATATGAACGTTGTACCAACGGATTTTCAAGAATGCTAAAGGTAACTTTCTAGCAACCTGCATTCCATAAGGTCCCACTACTCCAGTTATCTGTTCCACAAACAATCTTATCCAACAATCTAGCATTATTACCTGTCACTAACCGACCTCACGAGTTTGCTCCCAGGATATATCAGTTACCATCTTGGCGTTTTTCCCTCGTCCTTTCAACAATTCATGTTTCCACAATATTTAACCCATTCCAAAACCAGAAAACCAATTCCTTGAGGAAATGTTCCTGTATTTTTCTTCCTTAAATAGAGGGAAAAGAGGGGGGGGGGGGGGGGGGGGGGAAGGAGAGAGAAGGGTCACAGGGTGTTTTGAGGGTGTTTTGCATGTATGAATGTTTTCATGCTCCAGCATGAGTTTATTAGTCATTTGAGTTGTTGTGAGTTGGGTGTGCTTAAGTTGTAATATTTTAGCCACAATCAATGTTGTGAGCAGAGATTAAGACAAGCTGCTAACTATAGTTATGCGTGAATGAAGCTCAGTCTAGTGCGGAAGAGTTTCAAGTGATTGAGTGAATACGTATGAAAGGGGTCAGTCAGACAGAGAGGTGTGTTGAGTCAGTAGAGATGGTTGGTAGAGAGTAGACAGTAGAAAGCGAAAAGCATAGAGAAGAGAAGGGTGGATGTCTATAGTGTGCGCGAGTAGAGGGCCAGAGTTGTGCAGCGGATTTATGAAGTATCCTATTTCTGGCTGTAGATATTCCGAGAGAATCAGAGTGATTGTAGAATACTCGGGATTTGTTATGTCTCCAATGATTGTAATGGCCATGCGCCCATCGTGACTTATTTGTGATATAATATATTCACGGAGATTTATATGGTTGTTGGAGTTGGTGTATTAATCCTTAGACAGTGAGCTAGACGGGCGGTGTGTCTGTTGCTTGATCTTCCACATCCCCCTACTCGTCACATCCGGGGGCTGTCTATTTGGATGTACCAGTGAACCCAAAGCTGTACAGCATTAAAGTGGTCTGAGGTCATTTAGTCAGCAGCCTACAATTTGTTTTTCAACGCAGCGAATAGTGACATCTTAACGTAACTGAACGATTCCGCACTGTTCAAATTTGGGTCAGCTGTTAGCGGCAACTGTGTGCTGACGAATAAACAGTGTGCTAGGAATGCAGTCTTACAGGTCTGTTTACATCGATTGCTTGCGGCTGCTGTGATACGGTGTGTTGTGACCAGGGGAACCTATGTTGTGCCTAGGGAAGGCTGTATAGAGGAGTCTTTTGTGGCTAGATCTGTGGAAATCTGTAAAGCTATCGGAGGGAACCTTGTTGCAGTGTTCTACTCGACACAGTGTGAGGTGGAAAACACGAGCCCTGTTTTTCACTGTGTGTAGCCGGTGGTGCTACAGGATCTGAACTGTGTGTGCTGTGCCTGGCCTGTGTGTCTTCCTCATACTTTCATCGCCTTGGGACTTGCTGAGGACATTATAAACAGATCTACACGCTTGGAATTTAAGTATATGTATTTGTTCTGTGGACATTTAGTGTCCATCATAATTCTTTGGGATATAGCCTAGTTTAGATATTACTTTTTTGTGTGCTCTTTTAAGGTGATTACCAGTAGGCCAACGTGTACAGTTTAGGTATCTGATAAATAAGGTAGTTACGTATCATTCTTTCGTGCTCTAGTATGCTAATGTTCTAGTGGTGTGCTGCACTAGGTTTGTGTTTATAAGGGAATTAGTGATTTATATAGTTATTACAGTGTATTTCTTAAGAAATCAGTGACTCTTCTCATATTCTGAGTACAACTGTATTCACACTTAGCTTTTTCCTGTGTAGTTCTGCAACTTTCTACTTTCAGTACTATCACTTATTTTTCGAGTTCACCTTCAGTGTTGCTGTTCTACTGGGCTTGGTTTTCATTCTTTCTTTTTATGACTTGGGTGATACAGGCTTATGTTAAATTGCAATTAGAATTAATTATACTTGCAAAGAAGTTGCAGTTAGTTTAGGTTGCTTTTACGAGTTAAGGGAGATACTGTGTAAAGAGATTAAGAAACATTGTTTACATCTGTTCTATCTATAGCTGTGCGATTCCTGTCTATCGTCATTCAGCATCTCTGCTGTGCCTTTTTTCATTTTTTCTACACATTGCTTATATCTGCTCTACCTGTAGCTGTGCCATCCCTATCTGTCATCCTTCCCTCTAGTTCTTCTGTTCCTTTTTCAATTTGTTCTAATAGTTTTAAATTGGATACTAAGTGTGTATTAACATATTCCTCACAGGAACTGTTGTAGTGTTTGTGCTTATCAAGTTACTGCCGCAGAGGTGACTTGGAGACAACAGATCAGATCAGTTGGGTGCCATAGCCTGCCATTCCAGTACATCATAAAAATCTACGTATCCTTAGTTTGTTTTGGTTCATCATTCTAAGGCCATATTTCATTTTATTTGTCCATTTTGCTCTATAGGCTTCCCTTGACATTCATTGTTTCAGTGTTGTTGTTGGGCGTAACGATTATGTTATTTATTTGTGTTTTGATTTCATCTGTAGGATTTTGTGCTATTTATTCTTAGAAGGGGTCATATCCTGTGGGCAGGAGTAGTTGTATTGCCCTTCACGAATAAAGTGTGCATTTTTGCATTAGTTTACGTGCAGTTTGTGGTTGGTTGTGTATGACATTCTCTCTTTGGCGTTGTGTATATATGGCGTATTCTTCAGTCATTTTTTTCTTACACTATCCTGTAAATACGTTAATTTTTTCTATCTCCTGTTTTCGTACGTTATAGAGGTCTGGTACTATATATTTCAATATTACTTCTGTCACACATCTTTCGTTTTTCTTGTTACCGACCTACTAGGTTGTTGTTTCTTAAATTATGGTGTAGTGTTTATCATCATTTGTGTCATTGTTTTGTAGGGCTAATAATTTATTGGGGTAGACATAGAGTACAGTGAGTAAGGTGTCAACTTAGTGTTTATTTAAGATATTATTTTGGGGTTTGAGCTATTTTGACATTTTGTTAGAGTATTTGAGGTGCATATAAGTCAGATATATTCATAATCATGTCAACACTTATGGATTTTATCCTCGTCGGTGAGAGAATAGGAAAGTTGAGAGAAGATCTCTTAGCGTTTGCACAGGCTCAACTTAAAGAGGCGCAGGAGAGACAAGAACGACATGAGGAGCGAGAGAGAAAGAAAGTGGAGGCAGAGGAAGAAACTAAGAAAGCAGAGGAAGAAACTAAGAAAGCAGAGGAAGAAACTAAGAAAGCAGAGGAAGAAACTAAGAAAGCAGAGTAAGAGATTAGAGATACATAAAGAAATGAAAGAGATAGAAGCACAGAAAGAAATGAAAAAGATAAAAGCGGCCAAAGAGGTATCATTGAGAAGACTCGAGTTAGAGAAGTCGGGTGCAGACTCATCATCAAAAAAAGAGTACGGGAGTATGTACAAGTTGAAACTCCCAATTTTGAACGAATCCATAGATTTTATGGACTGTTTTTTTTGGAGAGGTTTCAAATGAAGGCGACTGCCTTAAAGATTAATAAAAAAAACTGTGGGGGTAACTGTTGACAGATTATTTAACAGGGTCAGCGTTAAAAACAGTTTTCCAATTAACTGTGGAAGAAAGATTAAATTATGACATAGTGAAGGAAACCTTGTTACGCAAGAGATTAAATGAGCAGTGTTATCTATTAAAGTTCCACAGTGCGATGCCAAGTAGTGAGCAAGATTTTGCAGAGTTTATTGCAGATATTAAGATGTTGAACAGGTGGATTGACCTATCGGGTATTGTTAAAGATTTTGATGGCCCATGTGATTTGATCTTGCGTGATAAGGTAATGTCTTCATGTAGCCCCGATTTGTTGGGTTTTTTTCAGGAGAGAACAAGAAAATATTTTGTCAATGTCACAGTTAGAGCAGAAGTACATGACAGCTCATTCAAGCAAACCAGTTCATAAATCAGCGGTGCCAGAAACTTTTACGACATGTGTGGCCAGGCGGAGTTATGACACACAACCATATCGGAGACAAAGTTCTCGTAGTTAGGAGAGACCCTATGATAGGAAGGGAGTAAGTAAGAGGTGGACAGAGACAGACTTCCGTACATCCCCAGGAAACAGCAGAATGACAGAATTAGGTAACAGAAAACCTTCTGGTTGTTTTAAATGTGGGTCTGGATTAACTCGAGACCTGGCGAGGACATTTGAAGGAGTGTCGTCGACCAGGGACTGGCGGCTCCTGAGCCGACCCAGCTGCAATGGGTACCTCCGAAATCGGCGAGTATTTGCCTGAATGGCGAGGGACATTTGTCTCTGTACAAGAAATAAAGGGATACTCACATAAAATCAATGTCAGGTTAGACATAAATGATAACCTGAGATTTCGCCTCGAGTATTAGCGGGCGAACGCAAAAAAAAAAAAAACAAAAAAAAAAAAAAAAAAAAAAAAAAAATGTGGGTCACCATGCCGTGGAGCGAAGTTTTGTGACAATCCTGAACCTCAGTCTGTGGCCGAGCCTCAGACTAGTACTAAGGGGAGTCCACAGAAGAGCCAGCGTGAGGAGTACAGATACTTTGTATGAAATGGTATTGGCCACCTTCGATTTGATTGTCCTAATAGGAAGTTTGAACGCGCAAATTCGGTGGTAGTCTTAGATACATTCAACAGCGAGAGTTGTGAAGAGTGCAGACCACTTTTTCATAAAGATGAGACACAATTCTGATTTGTGGCCACCCACCTCCATGTTTATCGGCAGTTCATACAGATGGCAGTCTAGTCTTGCATCCAGGGTACGTAGGACATAAAGTTGTGTCAGTGTTGAGGGATACAGGTTGTACGACGGTTGGTGTGCATAGATCATGTACAAATGAGTCTTGTTTGTTGGGTCAAACTGCTCGGTGTATCACATTTGGTGGTAGAGTTGAAGTCTATCCTCTAGCATTGATAAATATTGATACGCCATTCTTGTGTGGCAAAGTGAAAGCTTTTGTTCTTGAAGATCCGGTCGCCAACCTGACAATTGGAAATGTCCGTGGTATTAAAGAGTGTGCTGATAAGGATATCAAACTATGGAAGCACAAACATAGATACGGTACTTATGGAGGAACTACAAGATTGTAGGAAAAGGCTGATGACATTTTACTGCAGCGTCAACATAGGGTAATTCCTGTGGATAGCATGTCATCTGGTAATGTCCTGGTTGCCGATACTTCTGTATTAAATTTAATTTCACCACAACAAGAGGATGTATCGCTTCCAGAACAGTTTGGTTAACCAGGAACTAACACTGGGAGGCATATCAAATCAGCAAAGGAATGGGGTGAACATAAGATGAATATTCAGAAAAGTGCAATAAATGAAACGAAGGTGAACTTTACTTTGCCAGAAGACGTTGAATGTTATGGATATGTCAAATATCCTGAGACAGACCAGATGAAAGAAGAGCGCGGAAAGCTAATTGAGAATGATCGCAGAGTGGGTCGTGGTGCTCGTATGTCACGTGAGAAACATTACAGAAGAGAAACTAATGACTTAAGAGATTTCAGACACTTTAGAGGAAGCCTCACGAGTAGTAATCGTTACTGTGGTAGTTTTCAAAGTGAAAGTCCTATTGGATTTAGAAACAGAGGACAAGGAATAAGCAGAGGATACAGTTCCTACAGACCAAACGATAGTGAACGAAGAGCTGGAGAAGTATACAGATGTAGTTTCAGAGGAGATTGCCGGTGGGAAGACAGAAGAGAGAAGTACCCTCTTTACAGTAGAGCACGTCGTAGATGGAGCGATGGTGGTGAGAGCTATTATTGTGGCTGTGGTAGTAGCCGTGGATATCGTTAGCCTAAATGCAGCAGCTTCCCTGAAGACTATGACCAAGGCTGAGATGAATAAGAGGCCTAAAGGGGCCACAGGTAGTAGAATTTTTTAATTACAGGGGCCTAAAACTAACATAACTAACTGAGAAAGGACGGCCTAATAGAGTAATTTGTACAGATAAGTGTCACAATGACAGATAAAATAAGACTATTTTTTTAGGACTCAAGTTTGATACTTTATGATTTAGACAAAATGTTCTTTCTCAGGGCAGATGCTTCGGCATTGGTCATAGGTGGTTGCCACTCATTTTTCTGCGGTCTGCCAAGTCACCAAGCAGCTGGTTGACCAGATGAACATTAATCGCACAACAGTTTGATGTTACTAGGAGGACAAGACACCAGACAAGCTGATTTTGATTTTGATTGAGCATTCTTGCATGTAGTTTTGTTTGTGTATTTGGATGACTTGACATGAAGTGTGTAGATTTTGCATGTATTTCTCTGCTGTGATAATGAATTTTGTTTAATTTTAGAGATATTGAATGTGATTGTCGCTAGAATAATTTGTATGCTATTATTGTGGGTGTGTGTATTTTGGATGGAAGCATTGTTTACTTTGATGATGTATTTTGGTTTTGGAGATGTATATGACTCCCATCACTATCTCCTGGGTGAAAAACCGCCATTTTTCACGTGGGGAAAGGGTTGGATGTCACTGAGTGTTTTGAGGGTGTTTTGCATGTATGAATGTTCTTATGCTCCAGCGGGAGTTTATTAGTCATCTGAGTTGTTGCGAGTTGGGTATGCTTGAGTTGTAATATTTTAGCCACAAGCAATGTTGTGAGCAGAGATTAAGACAAGCTGCTAGCTAAAGTTATGCGTGAATGAAGCTCAGTGTAGTGCAGAAGAGTTTCACGTGTTTGAGTGAATACGTATGAAAGGGGTCAGTCAGACAAGAGAGGTGTGTTGAATCAGTAGAGAGTTGAGTCAGTAGAGATGGTTGGTAGAGAGTAGACAGGAGATAGCGAAAAGCATAGAGACGAGAAGGGTGGATGTCTATAGTAGTGCGCGAGTAGAGGGCCAAGCTGCTAGCTATAGTTATGCGTGAATGAAGCTCAGTGTAGTGCGGAAGAGTTTCACGTGTTTGAGTGGATACGTATGAAAGGGGTCAGTCAGACAAGAGAGGTGTGTTGAGTCAATAGAGTGTTGAGTCAGTAGAGATGGTTGGTAGAGAGTAGACAGTAGACAGGAGAAGAGAAGGGTGGATGTCTATAGTAGTGCGCGAGTAGAGGGCCAGAGTTGTGCAGCGGATTTATGAAGTATCCTATTTTGTGGCTGTCGATATTCCGAGAATCAGAGTGATTGCAGAATACTCGGGATTTGTTATGTCTCCAATGATTGTAATGGCCCTGCGCCCATTGTGACTTATTTGTGATATAATATATTCACGGAGATTGATATGGTTGTTGGAGTTTGTGTTTTAATCCATAGACAGTGAGCTAGACGGGCGGTGTGTCTGTTGTTTGATCTTCCACATCCACCCAAAAATGTATGTTCACTGAGGGGGAACATGCGAAATAAAAAAGAGAAATCCAAGACGATTACTTCGTCCTCATCGCCCACGAAAATATATCCCGTATCCCTCTTCCAAAACAAACGTTCTCTTCTTGGAGCTTCTTTTTCTTTTCATTTGACCAAATCTGTATACAAATGTTTTAGTTGATTTTGTCTAGAAGCTCGGTTAAATGTAAAAATGGCTGCCAGACAGCACTACAGCTGTTACATGTGGCAAGAGAGAGAGAGAGAGAGAGAGAGAGAGAGAGAGAGAGAGAGAGAGAGAGAGAGAGAGAGTGAGTGTGTGTGTGTGTGTGTGTGTGCGTGCGTGCGTGCGTGCGTGCGTGCGTGCGTGCGTGTGTGTGTGTGTGTGTGTGTGTGTGTGTGTGTAGCATGTGCAAAACAGGACGATCGCGATACATATAAACTGACAGATACGATAAAAATACGGATGATGAGAATATTTCACTCTCACTCACTCACACACACTCATACACGCACACTCATACACACACACATGCGCACACAACAAAGATAAAGACATAGAAGTTCGAAAGCTAAAAGAACGAAAAATGGAGAAATATATACAAAACAAAAAATGACACAAATATAAGTTTACACATGTAGTGTAAGAGGTGAATTTACACAGGCCAACAGCAAATAGCAGAAAGAGGGACGAAAACAGAAATGAGAAACAGAGCTGTAGATAACAAAGATAATGAAACAAATGCAGATACATACAGAAGCGTACAGAAAACATAGAGTAGTAGTGAAAAAGGCAAATAAACAGAAATAAATACTATGAACTTCATAAACTGATACCCCAAGATACAGTTGATTATAATAAAATAAACATATTTGCCGGTGTATAAGGAGAGGGGAGTGTATTTTCTAAAATAAACTATACGCTGATACATCACATTACAAAACACCAAACAACAACGTAACACAAAAACACACGAAACAAAACTTCACCGCACACTGTGTGATTATAAAACACTATGTCATTAACACGATACTGCACCTCACATCACAACTCGCGACATCACTTGATGACATATCAACACCGTATTGTATCTCACAACATCACAACTCTAATGTAACATCATAACACAATTTTACTCAACGTCATACGACGACCTCGCCATAAGATGTGAACTCTGCGACATCAGCAGAATCAACAACACCACACTGTCCCCGCGTCCCACTGCTACAAAATCCCACTAAGCCTTACATCACCAGAAGGACGGACATAAGGTAAAGGTAATTCCATAGCATATACTGCCGTGGAGGAATGAGGTGTTACAAACTGTAAGCTGGGTCCAGCATCGATAGGTGGGAGTGGGATATTCACTCTTAACATGGACGCGACCTAATTAAGGACAGCAGATAAGAAGATGGATCAAAGGAGTGACAGACATCCTAACAGATAACAATGCGGAAACGAGTAAGCATCTCAACGTAATATACTCCAGGGCGTAAACAGCAGAACAAACAGATGCACGAACGAACTATGTGTGCAAAAAAAAAACTATTTTATAAATAAAAATGCTAGTGTTCACAAACTAGACTAACATGGCGAGAACTGATAAAAACAAGTAGGATTGCCACTAGTCCCTCTTTGACATAACTGTTGCAAGACGATTGCATTTCATCATGCCATTGCAGAAATGCCTTGTTATAAGATAAGCATATCAGCAAAAGAAGGGATTAAACTGGCGACACAAGAATAATACAATACTAAGACAGCATTGATCACGTCTCCTAAAAGGCAGATTATAATCATTTATATGAACGGAAGCAGAATCAAAATACTGATGTCAAAAATCGGCACTTGGCTACGAATAGGAATATAAAAACAGAGGGAAAATCGAGGCCTGTGAGTAGTACATGATTAATGAAAATGTGTGAATTGTATGCACTCGTACGAAAGCAAGAAAGAAAGAAGTAACAGATGTGATAGACCAATATTATACCACAGCATATGGGGCTATTCTTAACGAACTCTCACGGGGGATTCATGTAATAAGAGCGTTTATTAGATCGACAGGTAACATTATAAAGACGTGTAATAATCAGCTATCAACAAATGGTATGCATTTTTACAGCATCTCTTCTTTCATCAGACACGGCCAACTATAAACTGGATGCTTACATAAACAGCTTCCGTTACACGAGAACGTCAGACATTGTTGACAGGTGCTGGTGCAAGAGAATTTATAATAACTTCATGCTTGTTACACTACCACATAAAATATGTTGAGAAAGTGTGAAAGAAAATATGATCCTTGGTGAAAAGTGCTTAGGCCTCTTGTACGTGGTGACTACTTTAAGGTTGTGCATGGGGAGGCTTGTAATCTGACCACTCAAAATATATTGCTACAGAAAGTACTGATTAAAGAGCATCAACGGGAGCATCTGTAGTGGTGGCTCCATCCTCCACAAGAAGCAAAAAAGATGATGATGATGAAGACGACGATGATGAAGATGATGATTAACCGCAATTAAAAAGCACTCATACACAGTATTCATTCATTTCCTTTTTTTCCACCACTACAACTGGCTCCTCGCAGGAAGCATGCGTCAAAGACTCCGGTACAATTGTAGCTGTGATTTCAGTAGCTATTTCTTTCACATGATGAGAGCACACACTCTAGTATTAGGTTTTTAATGAGTTTATCATGTTTCTTGCACCTACATAAAGCTAACTGACAAACAGTGTGAAAAATTAAGACCTTTGGTAAAAGGTGCGTTTCTCATACACACAAAATAATTATAAAATGGTTTAATTTAAACAAACAAAAACTTGATGAGAGGGTACAAGCAAACAACACTACCTCCTAATAAACCAGGTCCACGTAAAGTGTTCAAGATTGCAGGATCGTTGCTGAATTCTCCCCCCTCCAAAAACAATATTACCGTACTCAGATTACAGTTAAGGAAAAGTAGGTGCAAAGAATGTCCTACGTCTCATGTACCACAGACGTATCTACTCAGTGACACACGTTTATATAACAGACTGTTAGAATTTAAGCTCGGGTGTCTACGTCTAATTCAACATGTAGAATGTCATACATCGCTGAGATCCACACATAATATAAGGCTGACATCACTTTTACACAGAACTGTTACACGACGCCACACTAAAGATGAAGACATAAATGATGTATGGGCGAACATGAGGATAAGAATAGTAAACAACGTGAAGAAGACAGCGAAGATGAGAATGACAAGTAACAAAGACACTGAAGAAAGATCTAGGGTACCACAAATGGTTCAAGTGGAATACAGTTTCTTTAAAGCTGGTATGTCTCAGAGACTAAAGATAGGACCATTAAAGAAACAGATGTAACGTGTGAGCAAATAATTCTAGCAGGTGCGAGTTTGTTTGTTCATTTGTCTGCCTTGTGTTGTGTTTGTTTTTCAAGCACTCCATTTACGCTCACCTTTGATGTAGATCATGGCTCTGTAGGAGTAGGCAACCCCAAACTCGTTCTCCGCCACACATTCATACGTGGCTTCGTCTGACTCTTGGCTGTTCCTGATCTGGAGATAACCTGTATGGAATATACACGAAAATACATCTTACATGTTGGCATGTGATACTCGGACCACGTGACAGAATAGCTCACGAGTGTTTTAGCAACGGTGCTGGTGGTAGCAAAGGGAGGCCTTTAACATGAGGCAGGGTCGGCATAAAGAATTACTTGAAAAATAAGGAATAAAAAAATAAAAAAAAATAAGCGGTACGGTTGAAATGTAAGGTACGAAAGCTACATTTTATAAAACAGGGTTTTCTTTTCGTTTAGTGTTCGCCATGTTTCCACGTGGCATACAACCTTCAACCATATACATGAGTCTTTCAGTTATATAGGGACACTTTTTTATAAGGTAAATTATATTTAGATAGTGTATGCTGTGTGTCAAGTTCTGATATCTTCATCCTCCCCTCCCCCACCCAAGGTATTATGGTATTATATATATATATATATATATATATATATATATATATATATATATATATATATATATATATATATATATATATATATATATATATATATATATATATATATATATATATATATATATATATCTTCTTCGTTCGCCATCAGACGACAACTTGAATATGTTGAAAGAAAGCAATGGTCAGTTAGAGGCTGTTGACATCTCTGTAGACTGCACCTTTGAAGTAGATACTCAGAAGTCATTATATCGGCGTCACAGTTGCACTCATCAGTGGTTCCTATCTTTAACTTGTTGAATAGATGGTATCCCAATCTGTTGTGACATGTGCGAAGGCTGAAGATTATCACTTGTTCATTTCTGCTGAGTTCGTAATACGTATCATGTTTTGTGTGGCCTGGATGTTCTATTTTCCACTTGCTTCTGTTTCTGCGCTTGATAAAACTCTTGGCCTCTTCATAAGTTATGTTTTTGTCAAGTTGAGGTAGCTTTCCCCTTTCCTTTGCCAATCTGTCAGCCTCTTTATTTCCAGGGATGTTGCAGTGAGAAGGGATCCACTGTACCAAAACTCTTTTGAATAGCTGGCACAGTTTGTGAAGTGTGACACTTAGGACTAGAATGGAATCTCTACACCTCACGGTAGAAGAGGAACGACTAAGTAAGAAAGTAAGACTCTTAGACCATCCAGGTCGGCATTATTTTGATTCTTTAGCGTGGCAATACTGACATCGCATCTGAGAAGATAGATTTTGGTCTCTCTGAGATTTCTCCTGTCTTTAGGACTTCTGCTGCACTTTTTGATGCCTCTGCTCTGAAGTTACTCGAGAATTTTCCTGTTGTGACTGACAGCTTTTTTTGTATGCCATTGCTAAAGCTCAGAAAGACTCCTCCACCCACATCTTGTTGCATTTATTGCTGATCCATCTGTGGATGCATGGATCCAGGTGTTTCTTGGGTAATGATGAATAGGCAAAAGGACAACCCACATTCCTTGTTTACTTATATAAGGTAAGTAATTCGTGTCCGCTGCTTCTTCCCAGTAAAGATTTCTAATTACTCTGATGTCTTTTTCATCAAGGCCTATTTCTACGAGCTATTCAATTCGATTTTTCATTTATTTCCCGTCATCATCTTTCAGCTCTACCAGAAACACAGGACTTCAAAAAAGTCACTCATTCCTACAGTCCTGTGCAATCCTCTAAAGGTCTTTCCATATCTTCCTTTATCAGTTTCATCTTTGCCTCTCTTCTCCGTGTATTTTTCAATCAATCAATCAATACCCTTTAGCTCCCCAAGGAGCATAGGCCTTCAACAAACACACGCCAAGTCTTCCTGTCCCATGCCATCCGCTCAAGTTCTTTCCATGTTTTCCTCATCATTTTCACCTCTGTATCCAGTTTTCTTCTCCATGTGTTTTTTGGTCTACCTCTGCCTCTCTTTCCCTGTGGATTCCAGAACAAGGACTGCCTTGTAATGTTATTAACAGGTTTCCTCAATGTGTGTCCTATCCATCCCCAGCGTCTTCTTCTCAACCCTTGTTCTACTGGCACTTGTCTGGTTCTTGTCATCAATTCCACATTTGTGACTTTGTCATACCATTTCAGTCCTTCTATTCTACACAAGCACCCGTTTATAAAAGTCTGTAGCTTTTTGGTTGTTGTTTTTGTTGTTCTCCATGTCCTAGAGCCATACAATAGGACTGACTTCACATTTGAGTTATATAAAATAGATCGTGTATTTTTAGTCAAACAATATTTAACATGAACATAGGTTAATATATAATAATTGGGGATGTGAAGGTCTGATGCTGTTCTTACAATGTATATGACTTTTAACAGGTGAAGGTCAATTATCATCATCACTCCTTTCCGTTCCCCGTGGAACATAGGGCTGAAACAGCTGCTCTCCATCAATTTTTATTCTGGCCTGTCTTTTTCAGCTGTGCCCAAGTCATTCCAATTTCCTTAGCCTCTTCTTCCACAGTTCTTCTCCAAGTTCTCCTTGCCCTCTTTTCCCTTGAAGGCTCCAGTCAAGGGCACCTCTGGCTATGCTTGACTGTTCTCTTCTGAAGGTCAATTAAATATATGTTAAAGTCAGTTATATAACTGGAACCACCAGGCAGTTACATCCCTCCCCCTTAATATTATTCTTGTTTGGTTTCTGCTTGATTTTGTTCGGTTTTATCTCGTTTTTGTTTGTTTGTTTTATTTGTTGTTGTTTTTTTTAAACATACAAGCATAATTGGTCATTGTAATTTGCCCTATTTACAATGATTTGACAAGTGTGATGCCACTTTATCATATCGCCAGTTGTTCATATTATATGGAATTGAAAACAACACATATCCTAATTATAACCCATCAGAGGCTGAACGGGATATTTTTCATCATTAATTTTTTTTTAAAGTAGTTTGAAATATGACTTCCTTTTTCCTTTTCTTTATACTGTTTTGATACTCCTTATTGGGCAAAGGTTGTCCTATTAAAAATTGTTTCTTATCTTTTTCTGCACATCTGACACGTTATGTTTTATTTGAATGTTTTCTGTTTCCTTGCATTTCGTTTCCACTCACTGTTCTTTGACTTGTCTACACACCGTAGCTATTATTTCTTTGTCGTTGATCCCAATGTGTTATTTCCTCCTGTTCTTTCTTACATTTTATTAAAGATATTGTACGAGACCCCTGAGCATCTGATTGACAGAGTGGTTAGAGTGCTGGTTATTCGTGGCAAAGGTGCCAGGCTTGATTCACGGTGTCGACGCGCTCCAGTCTACCCTGCTATAAATGGGTACCTGACTTTGCTCTTAAGTAAGGGAAGGAAACGGCAGCGAGGAAGGGAACTGGTCTGCCCACTTCTTGATACTGGACCTAGTATAGCGAAGTCTCTAACACCTTACCCCACTAAGGCAGTATGTGCTATAGGACAACTTTACCTTAAGATCATCTATACTTTATTTGTCCCCTGAATTTCTTATTTCGCAAATTTTTATTACTTTTATCGACACGTAGTCTTACACAATACCATTTTATGTTTGCTTTCTGCTGTGGGTTTGCTTTTCTGTCTCATTCCTGACTACCTGTCATTAAGCTTTGGTATTCAATGTAGACTGAAAGTGTTCATTAAATCATAAAGAAGCGTGCTATGAAGCTATTCAATGTAGCATACTTGACACAAGAACAAAAATTGCTTCTCTTCACTTATGCTTAACGGCACGTGTACAAGTAAAACGACAAATTTAAGTACAGTACTCGCTGTCTCCTAATAAATCTAAGTCAGCGATAGTGTTATCACTCCACTGTTGGCTTTTACTTAGGATGGAACTTGATATATTATATTTGGTGTTTTCCTTCTCATTTTATGCATGCAGATTAGCTGACAGTTTCTTTTCCGTAATGCTTCCGCGCGTCCTGTTCCAGATGAAGAACAGATAGTTATTACGTGCATGCCATTTTGTCCCCCTGTGACTTAAGTCAGATGTTCCCTGTTACATCAGTTTCCTTCAGCTCCTAGTTATGGACTGACTACTCAACTACGTTAAAAATACGAAGGACTACAATATAGTAGGTTTACACAGTTGTACAACTGTTACCCGAAGGTACTGCACCAGCTGTTGTGTCTGTCGGCGAAGCGGTTCCTGCAAACTTGGATTGTCTCCAAAAACCAAGCGCGAGAAAAGAGAAGTTTCCCTAATAAATAAATAAAAAACGACAGTAAACAAGCGCCTGGTGTAACCTTGTCCTGCCTGTAAGAATGCCATCCTTCTCGTATATCTTCATGATTAACGACTGGAGTAAATTTCCACGTCAACTTCTGTGGAACCTTGTGACAGTTTCAGATAACATGTATATCCTTACCTTGAGGTAATTATCATTACATCGCCAAGTCAGTGTCAAAGTTGTGTATCTAATCCTACTTATATATACACAAATCGGCTATGCGCTAGTTCTGATGGGCAAAGTTCGAAACAAACCTATGTTTGTTACAAGTGCATTTATCTCCACGCATACAATTTGCAGGCGAGGGTTTCTGAAGTAACGCTGACGTTTTCTTCTTTTTCTTCTTCTGCGTTCGTCCTAAAAAGGACGTTTGTTACGTTGTGTCGCCGTTTACTGCGATCGGTCCCTGCTGATGTTTTCAACTGAAGGAAAGCTGATGATTTCCACTGAAGTAACGCTGATGTTTTCAACTGAAGGAGCGCTGATTTCTTCAGTTATCTCAGTGAATTAAAAATAACAACGACCAACTTACGGACAAGGATAAAAAAAAGTTACATAATCGATAAATAAACTATTACCAAAAGCAAACACCAGCAACATTTTTCAGCAACAGGACAATGTTAGTTAGGACGCATACAAATTATGATTATCTACGCTGCAATGGTCAAAAGAAACTATACAATTATTTCTGAACTCAAAATAAATAACAGCAGCAAAGTGAAGAAGTTTTCAGGCGGCAATCTACGGGACTTTTTTACCCTTCTGTTTAGTCAAATGTCAAAGTGCATAGGCCAAGATAGAAATTTGTAAAGAAGTAATTCTACAGCATATGTAAAACACTGAAATATATCCTCCATTCCTTCCCTCAGGGAATACACTGCGAGTAGGCAAATGGTAAAAGTAGAATCTGCTTCCTCCAATTAAGTCAAGCACAACCTCCATGGTGCACTGATGATCCAAGGCGCACAACTTTCTGCCTAATTAATATATTAAGAGACAAGCAAGGGAATCTCATCACCACAGCACAAGGGCAGGAAACAAGATGGGCAGAGCGCTTCAGAGAAACACTGAATAAGGAACCACCAGAGACGCAGCTGAATGTTCCTGAGGCTAAAAGTGACCTAGAAAGTAAATACAGACATTCCACGAAGAGAAGAAATCATCACAGCTATAAAAGGATGGAAAAGCGAATGGTCACGACAATATAAATGCTGAGTTATTCAAGGCAGACCCTGAACTAGCAGCAGAACTATTAGAACCACTATTTGCACAAGTCTGTCAAACAAAGAGACAACACCAACAGAGTGGAGTAAAGGAATAATTGTCAAATTGCACAAGAAGGGCGACCTTGCAGACTGCAACAACTGGAGAGGAATTACTCTCCTCTCAGTTCCCAGCAAAATACTAGGCAGGATAATTATCCAGAGAATTTCAAAAGCAGTAGACCATAAACTGATGAAAGAACAAGCAGGATTCAGAAAGAACAGAAGATGTGCAGATCATATATTCACCCTCAGGAACTTTAGAGAGCAGTGCTCAGAATGGCAGAGACAGCTAGCTATACTTGTACATTAACTTTGTTGATTTTGAAAAGGCTTTTGACAGCATCCACAGGGACAGCCTATGGAAAGTACTGAGGGCTTATGGAATTCCTAGCTGCATTGTTTCCATTATAAAATGCCTCTCTTCTAACTTTACATGCAGTGTTGGATTGAGCATCCTAACTTTCAAAGTGAAGACAGGAGTACGCCAGGGATGCCCCTTATCAACAACTTTATTTTGACAGTCACTGACTGGGTGATGTGCCAGACAACAGAGGGAAGTCCAAGATGAATTAGATGGACAACATTTTCTACACTGGAAGACCTGGAATATGCAGATAACATTGCACTACTCGCACATTCACATCAATACATCCAAGAAAAAACCGATAGACTGAATAAGTATAGCCAGCAGATGGGTCTTGAACATCAATCTGAAGAAGACAGAGGTCACTCAATGTGGGCAATCCTGAGCCAATAACAATAAGGAACCAGAAGCTAGAACAGACACATTTACATACTTAGGATGCATAGTAACACTAGATGGGGGAACAAGCAAGGACATCAACAACAGAATGAATAAAGCGAGAACAGCCTTTGCTAGTCTCAACAACATCTGGAAGTCTTCCCGGTACAGCACAAACACCAAATTAAGATTATATGAGAGCTGTTTACTCTCTGTGCTTCTCTATGGTGCAGAATGCTGGAGAGTAACAGAGAAGAAAATGCCGAAACTGTTCTCTTTCCACACAGTGTGCCTAAGGAAAATTCTCAGAATCTTTTGGTCGAATACCATCACCAACCAAGATCTGCTTACTCTGAGCAAGCAAGAGGACATGCACACCATCATAGCTGGCAGACGCTGGAGCTGGGTTGGCCACGTCCTCAGGAGGGACCCTGATGCCATTTGCGAGACCGAACAAAGTGAAAGCAATTTGGCCGCCGACCGAACAAAGTGAAAGCAATTTGTTGCTGCCCTACAAGACGCCACCAGGCGTGATGGCCACTGACTGCTTTGACAGTCTGCGGCTAAGGATCAAAGAAGAAGAATATATTCTGAACTGAGCAGAGGAAGAACGAAAATATTTCTCATTAGGATGAACAAATAAATCAGCATTACAACCTTTTTAAATTCCTGCCCTGCAATTATTCAACTTAGTGATTTAAACAAAACAAATTAAGATTATTATTATTATTAAAATCAAAGATGGAGAAAATATTACAGTGAAAAAGATGCAGCAAAGAAAATAAGATTGGTTGCAGACTATGCACATTTTAAACAACAGCAGTAAATATTTGATATTACCATTACATTCTAACAAGACGTTCATTCATGTCATTCAAGTAGGAAGAAATACGCTCACAAGACACATGAAAGGATATAGCTAACATCATCATCACTCTCTTTCACGCTCCTTGTGGAGCAAGGAACCACCATTGTAGTTGATCCATGCAGGAAACCTGCACAAAGGATTCACATGCTCTTGCAGTAGTGGTTTATGTGGCAATGTTTTACAAGATGCCGTTGCCAGCCCCCATGTACAACTGACCTGAGGGTGCTGTAATCCTATTCTTGTGTCTCTACAGAGACCCCGAGAACTACACGGGCCACTGTAGCTGACTTACCCGATTCTAAAATCTGTATCCTGGGGTCTGTATCATCTACAGGAAACCCGTCCTTCAGCCACGAGATTGTCGGTTTAGGGTCACCTTTAGCATCACACTGAAGGAGGACACTTCTGTCCTTCTCCACTGACCTCAATTTGGGGTGTGTCTCAATCCGTGGATACCCTGGGGGGAAGTCTGAGGACATGGAATATATAAAATATGAGCTGTGGATCTGTCCATGTTAATATACATTATAATTTATGTTTCCTGTGTGGTTACTTGCATGTGTGTGTAACACACACATATATAAACACAGTGTTGAAAACCAGAATAATAACTATGGCAGTCATTATTACCGCACTAGGATATGATAACAACCTGACCTTGTCTAGTATAATACACACAGCTGGGCTCCTGCGTGGGACCAGCCTATTAAACATTATTCTTGTCATTATGTCCCCTCTTATAACACGATTAAATTGGTTAAAGTTGTCGACCCAGTCTACAAAATAAAACCACATAAATCTTTTATATGAAGACAGAAAATCAAAATATAGAGAATCAAACATCTCGAAGACGTGAGGTGAAATTAAAATTAAGCCTGCATTTACCTTCTCTTTCCGACGAGACAAACCCTTCTGGTAGTGATGACATGGGCGGCAATGTGTTAACTAACACGTAAGGTACTAATTATGTACAACTACAACAATCTCAAACAAATCAAATAAATTGTGTGCTAGAATGAAAGATAAGTTGTAAATTTGCAGGAAATATAAACAGTAAGGTGCAGCTATGTAAAAATATAAAGATCGTGCTTGTGCGAATCTGCTAATGAAATGTGACGACTAATGAAATGTGAAGACTGATAAACATTATTTAGAAAACACATTCCCTAGATGAAATAGTGAGCCTGTGACTGACTGACTTGCGTACAGCGTGTAATAATAAATGGCTGAAACAACGAAGGTGAATATATGGCATGGGAGATTGAAAGGAAACTGCTATGGTTATAAGTATTTCTGATCTAAGAATGGGTAACATGTACTAAACAAAAATAAATGCAAAAACAAAAGAAGGTGAAGATTAATAGAAGCATTACAAAAGCACAACACAAACAACATCTAGAATCAAAACTTACCAATCTAAACAAAATAAAACTAGTTTCAATCGGTATGCTAAATGAGCACGCGCGTACAAACCAAGATGGATATATTTCACTTGCCATAATTTACTAACTAATAAGCCTGTAATCTTGTATATGAACATCGTTCTCTAAGCCAGTCACCGTGGTTATTCATGGTGTACCGTATACAGAAATCTGGACTTCACTACCAACTTTTGGTGCTGATCTTCTAAGCACAAATTAGGTTCGACGTCATCTCTTACCTCTACCCTGCATATCCTCATCTATCCAACTGTATACATAAGTTAAGAAAAGTGCATCTGAATTGTACAATGGTTTTTGGAACAGCTTTCAAATGAGGACATGTCCATGCAACACAGCTGACTGATTGTAATGGATCATTTTCTGTCCGTCTGCGAAGACACTCGATTTCTGCTCATGCCTTGAATTTGTCTTCCCAGTTTATATTGCTGCCATCGCGATAGCTTCTCCTGTTTAAACCTCGTCTAAACATTATTTCTTAATTTGCTCATAACCAAAAGTACAGATAGTTTAGTTGCTCGTTGGCATTCGTTGGTCTACACTAGTTTCTGCACACTTAAGGGGAAAGAACCGTGCAATTTATAGCTAGTGTATTAGCCGCCTCGCTTAAACTAAATTACTTCCCTTGGTCCATGTATCAACATATAACGGACTAACATTAGAGTAGAAATGTCTTTACTTTAGAGTTTGACATCAATAATAATAAATAGGCCTACGTGCTGGAAATGACACCAGCGACTGAAGGATACTATATGAACATTTTTTATGTTTACCCAGAATTTTCGCATTCAATGACAACAGCATATACTGTACTTCGATTTTTCTGCTCACAATGCGGGAAGGGGTGACAGAAAAAAAGAAAGAGGGGGAAGAGAGACTGTCAAAACAGCTGTAACTGGAGGTCTTTCCTCGAGTACAGAGGGGGCGCTATCTGTCTTTAAATCTGCCATGGTATGTAGAACTCTGGACCTCATTTCTCACTGTTGGTTCTGATTTTTCTTTGCAGAAATAAGGTTCGGCGCCTAGTCTTAAAACGGTTTTAGCGCATTTAAATTGCTATTCTTTAAACCGTTTTAGTGCACAGAAACTGCTACTCTCAAAACGGTTTTAGTGCATAGTAATTGCTACTCTCTAAACGGTTTTAGTGCATAGTAATTGCTACTCTGAAAAAAGTTTTTGTTCATAGAAATTGCTACTCTCAAAATACAAATGTCCATTCTGAATGTCGATCGACGTCAGAGCTATCCTGAAAACAGCTTCCTTCTGGTGATCCTCTGATATCAACTGTTATGTTTCCTTCTTACCTGAGAATGGATTTCTTGTACGTCCAGTTACATACAGTGTCGTCCCTCGCGATATTTTAATGGGAAACAAAGAAGAATAGTGCTCCCAAACACATGTCGTAAGAGGCGACTAATGTGAGGTTGTGCAAGGGTCCCACTGCAAGGACCGTAAAAAGGAAAACCACTGTGTTAAATCATCAAAGAATGCTATCATCTCTCTTACTAGCTCATGCCAATGGTCACACACTTCTCTCCATCTCGTCTCTCTGTCACTTAATGTTCTCCTTCCCTGAGCGCCCCTCATCGTGAATTAGTAGAAACTCGTCGGTGTGTTCCATCTTCTATCCTTCCTATCTCCATGTGTATACCAAGTCAGAGTCTTGTAGTTAATACTATCTCCATGTGTAAACCATGTTAGTGTCTGATATTTTATCCTATCTCCATGTGTAAACCATCTTAGTGCCTGATAGTTCATCCTATCTTCATGTGTAAACCATCTTAGTGCCTGATAGTTTATCCTATCTCCGTGTGTAAACCATGTTAGTGCCTGATAGTTTATCCTATCTCCAGGTGTAAACCATGTTAGTGCCTGATATTTTATCATATCTCCGTGTGTAAACCATCTTAGTACCTGATAGTTTATCCTATCTCCGTGTGTAAACCATGTTAGTGCCTGGTAGTTCATCCTATCTCCATGTGTAAACCATGTTAGTGCCTGATATTTTATAGATTTGGGGAATCCTGTGATGTAGTTCATTTATTTCGGTAACAAAATTACACCCGCCAAGATCGAGAATTTATAGGTCGCATTTTTTACCGATTACTTCCATATATGGAAATCGTCGGGCGTTCGTTGACATCGGCCTTTTCCGTACACTATTCTAAACTGTTCATTGGCTGCGTGAATCCACGTGACTTGTAACGGCAGTGTTGACATTATGGCGTCGAATTCATAAATTCTGTATACACATTTAGTTAGTATCATTTTCCAGAACTTTTTGTGTGAAAATGCCTCGAAAAAAGAATAGCTTTCGTCATCTAAAACTGGAAACGGCCAGGGCGAGGCGATGGAACCAAGATAGTGCAGGTAAAAGTCGCTAATTTTGTTATGGTACAAAATGAATCACTGTAGAAAGCCAGGCAGTCCACATGTGGTGAGGCCACGCACAAAAACATTTAGGCTACACAAATTTAGTTTTGATTTACTCTGTTAGGACTGAGTGGAGGGGGGAAGAAGGTACTATATTTGGATATTGGAAATCTGACTTAATTTTCTTGAATTAATACACAATTTGTCCTAATTATAACCCATAAAGGGTTCAACGATATACTTTAAAAAAAGTCAAATGTGAATAAGCTATTATTTTTTTAAATTTATATATTTGTAAGCTATTAGTAAACGCGTTGGCAGTAAATAGTGATCACATTTTTCTGGTTTGACAAAATAACATGATTCCACATTATACGATAAATTATCATGGTATTTATAAGCATGTGACATATGTTTCTTGAGCTGTGATTATTTCTTATGTACTTTTTTCAGCAGAATTAAATGGTCCCCCTAATGAGCCTAGTCTGCCTGAGGTTATACTGTCAGCTTCAGCTGTAAATGAAGGACCCAGCACAAGCTCCTCTACAACTTCTACCTCTTTATCCCACAGCACACCACGGTTCTGTAAAAAGCTGGAACTAAGTGCCTCATCGGTGCCAGAAGCTTCAACGCCTAACAATACGGTCTCCAGCACTATAGTTGATATGTCTGAGATATGCAACCTTGTTAGTCAGCTTGCATGTCCAGAATGCTATAGGAAGCTATCTGCAGAAATTAATAATCAGGCCAAGAGAGGTCTTGTTCAACACATCAAAGTGAATTGTTGTGTTTGCAACAAAACCGTTGCATCAACGTACACATCATCGGTTGATGAACATAATTCATTCAGTGTGAACAAAGTTGCAGTTCTATCATCATTGTTATCAGGAATGGGACCCTATAAATTTAACTACTTTGCACATAACATGGATATGCCTGGCCTGCATAAAAAAACTTTCAACACAATTGCAAAAAAATTTTATTTGCAAATACCAGAACTCGCAAAAATAATATTTGGTGACGCTGCTAAGCTAGCATGCAGCGTAAACTGTGCTCAGAGCAATCAACCATATCATGAATATATTATGGATATTGGAGTCAGTTTTGATGGCAGCTGGCTCACAAGGGGCCACAGTTCAAAAATTGGTATTGGTTGTGTTGTGGAGATCTTGACAGGTCTTGTTATAGATGCCCATGTGCTTTCAAAATACTGTCAGACATGTGCTACAACTGGTTCTTGGCACCAGAAGGAAGCCCCGGGAAACTTCAGCAAATGGAAAGAGGAGCATGTGAAGCAAGGATGTGATATAAATTTTGAAGGTATTTACTTCTGAATCTTATTTTTGGTTTCTCCTTCTCCTTGTCTAAAAATTTAAACTGATGTAATTTTTATTTCTCCATAAGTATCAGTTTTAGTAACATAATTTATTACTTACATGTGTTTGCTTTGCTTCCATTGTACTACATTTGCTTCTACATTGTAAAGGAAAGTGTTCAATGTTTGCTTACATCATTATTTTAAGTGTTACTAATTCATACCTTTTCTTCTTTCTAGGAAGTTCAGGTGTGATGGAGGCTGAGGCAGCTAGTGTTTTATGGAGCCGGTCTGTGACACGACACAAATTTCGCTACACCACCATGTTAAGTGATGGTGATAGCAAAGCATTCAATAAGATCATGGAAATTAAACCATATGGCCCTAATGTTGAAATCATCAAAGAAGAGTGTATCAATCATGTAGGAAAAAGAATGCATACAGCTCTTCGTAATTTAGTTGCTGATTGCCGCAAGCAAAAAATTACGCTTGGAGTAAGTGGCCGTGGCCGTCTGACAGATGCAGCCATCCGAAAGCTTGGCATTTATTATTCCAGGGCTATCAGGCAACATGCTACTGCAGCTGATATGAAGAATGCTATTATGGCTAGCCTACATCATTGCTATTCAACTGATGATTATCCCCAGCATAAGTTTTGCCCTACTGGTCAAGACTCTTGGTGTTTCTATAAAGCAGCCTTATCTAGGAATGAGTATGCTTTTGGGCATCAAAAACTTATACATACGCCCCTGGACTTTAAGCTGTTGAACAGACATTTGACACCAGTTTATGACAGGCTGACAAATCTGAAACTGTCGAGTCGCTGTGAAGGAAAGGCTGCCCAAAACTCCAATGAGAGCCTTCATTCAGTTATTTGGAGTAAAGTGCCAAAGCATATCTTCCAGTCACGAACGCGCGTGGAATTCTGCCTTCTAAGTGCAGTTGCTGAATTTAATGAAGGACCTGAGGCTGCTATATTTTTCAAGAAAGTCCTGGGGCTGAACAGTGGAAAAGAGGCTTGTCGACTGGCAGGAGCAAGAAAGCGTAAACGTCTCGTGCTCGGTTCTAAAACGGCAGAAAACTGCACTAAGAAAAGGAAGGAAATTAGGCACAAATCTCAACAGAAAGCCAGACAAGAAGCTGCAGAGGAAGCTGGATATATGGCCGGTATGTTCTGAATGACAAGTAAGTTATTTTTTTTTTTTGCTGTAGTATTACATACTTATTTAATTGTTGTCTACTTATGGAGAAAAATGCGATTTTCTCAAAATCTATTTTTCTCATCCTAATTTTCTTATAACTTCCACACTTATGTATTAATTGACATAAGAATTGGAGCATATATTGCCCATAATCTTTTAAAACATTTTGTGTGATGGATTTTAAGTATCTGATCAAACTTTTGATTAATTGCAAAAAGTAATGTAAAATTTAGCAAAATTTGTTACTATTTTTAGACACTATATTCAACGTCCAACAACCTTTTTTGTATTAAAGTTATCAAAAATCCATCACACAAAAAGTTTTAAAATATAATGATAAACGTTGTGTTCAAATTTGGTATTCATAGCTTAATAAATAAAAAAGCCTTAGCAAATTGAAATAGAACAATAGAATCCAATTTGGCCGCCGTTTCTATGGCAACCAGTGGTGCAGTGCCATCAAACTCTTCATTTTGCGTATCTAGTATTGATATAGGTTAAGTCTGCATTTTCACTGAAATCCAGCAATTAATAACGAAAATAGCATTTCAGTGTAGCTACTCCCCAGAGGAATTACAAGATAACTCAAGAAGCTGATCTTCTTCAATAGGCGGTAGTTCATTTTCAGTCTCCAGGGATGGGATTTTCATATGATCACTTTTTTCCCCCCTTTCCATTCATCATGTGACGTATTCTTTCCAGAACGTTGTCTCCATTACAGCTGCTCTGAACGCATCACGATTCTGGGCAAGTCGACCTGCATCAGCCAAAGACAAGTTCAGACTCTCTGTGATGTCTTGGGTCCACCGTCGTCTAGGTCGACCCCTTCCCCTTTTTCCAGGGACCATGCTTTCCATCACTGTTTTTTCCAGACTATTATGTCTTTTTATATGACCGAAAAATTTCAGCTTCCTTATTCCGATGGTATTTAGGAGCCAATGTTCCTGTACGTTTAGTGAGTGCAGTACTTCTCTGTTGGTCTTTTTTTTCTGTCCAGGGTATTCTCAACATCCTTCTGTAGCATTTCATTTCGAATGATGTAATCTTTTTTGCAACTGTTTTATTGAGTGTCCAAGTCTCGCAGCCGTGTGTTGCTACTGGGAATATACATGCTCTGATCAGTTGTAACTTTGTTTCTTTGCTTGTGCCTTGCCATAGGTTTTTCATATGTACTAGTTTATGTGAAGCAATTGCAAGTCTTCTATTAATTTCTACTGCACAGTCGCCAGAGCTGTTGATGATTGATCCTAAGTATTCGAATTCATTGACACTTTCCAGTTCTTCGTTATCAATTTCAATTTCTGGTTTGGTCTTTACTTTGTCTGTTGTCAATACTTTGGTCTTCTTGGTGTTTATGTATAGATTCTGGGCTAAACAGGTAAGGGGAAAGGGTACAGCCTTGTCTTACTCCTTTCTGTACTTCAAACCATTCTGTTTCCCCCTCTATTCTTACGGCTGCCTGTTGTTCTTGGTACAGCAGTGCGATGAGTTGTATAAGGTGGTTTGGAAATCCCATATTTTTCATAATAGCCCATAACTGCTGATGTTGTACACAATCGAAAGCTTTGGTGTAATCAATGAAACAAGTATGTAGGTCAACGTTGAATTCTCTACACTTTTCTATGATGATCCTCATGTTGAATATATGATCTCTAGTGCCTCTACCTGGTCGAAAACCTGCCTGTACTTCGTTTATTTCTGTTTCTAGCTTTTGTTGCATTCTTTTCATTATGATTTGTAAAAGTATTTTGCTGGCATGGCTTATAAGACCCTTATAAGACTACCAACCCTTTCCATTGGAAGATGTGAATTAGCCTCTTAAGTGAATCCACAATGAAGTCATGTGTTTCTTCATGCACTCAATAATATTACTTGACTTGGGAGTTGTTGCGGCAAGTAAGTGCCTGAGACTAGAGAAAGTATCATATTTATCACTGTCAAACTGGCGAGTCCAGACCTTTCATTTCTTAATTGTCGCCTCAGTCTTATCCTGCACATAAAATACAGTAGCACCGCAACCTTGATATTTACTTCCGATATGAAGGTGGTCGAATGGCGACTTGCGTTTTTTTTCCCTGCCCCATTTTATTTAATGTCAATATTTTGTAAACATTTTACTTCACTACGTTGCGGGCCTCTTCGGTCTTTTTGTGGGCCCACAAGGGTCCGCAGACCACAGGTTGGGGAACGCTGCTCTAGACCATTTTTATAATAATTATAATATAAATAATAATAATATAACAAGGGTTGCTGCTGCAAATGTTTTTAGTGAACCAAATGAACAATGTATCACTGTTGTAATCATGACATAAGTGTATCGTTATGACGCCGAACTAGTAATGTCTATATTCTATTACAAGTGACCATCACATATATGTGATGACTTTGTTAAACATCTGTTGTATGGTCTACGAGGTAACACAACACCGCCTCCTGCTAATTTCCACAGATTCGATCTACACTTAACGGCTAAACATACTACATACATATTGCAACATGGACACAAAACTGACCACGACTGTGGCCAGCAGACGCTGACCAGTCTAAGTTACACAGTGGGGGACACAGGTAAAAGCACGCCACTTGTGTATGCCAACAAGCACACAATTTTAACAAGGTAAAATTACAACCTGAGCATGGTCAATTAATTAATCATAACATACAATCTCAAAATAAATGTAAGTGGCTTTTTTCTACTTTAAAAAATCTATAACTCAAGATTTAAAACTGCGAGCACATAAATCTTAGTTTAAGGCCCAATTAATTTCGCATATTATATTATATAAGACTGTTATACGAACGTTTTATAAACTTTATCAACTTTTACTTCCGATTTGTTAAAATTATGATTTTCTATATCATCAATTAATCAAAGAATGATAACTCTGATCTTTATCTATTTATAAGTCTACTTCATGTATCTGTTAATTATTGCAACAATTATGGTAAGAAGGGAGGGAATGTCTTCTACGAAAGGGAGCTAGCCGTAACTGCTATTGGAATGTAAGCATATAACACTAGCAATCATGAATAAAGATAAATGACAACTGAAATAATAAATATTACATTTACCTTCATACTTAACAACCCATGGATTAGTACCTGGAGATGAACAGAACGAGGAATCCACTTTAATCTCTCACTCTTTCACACCATCCCATCACTTGCGATTAAAATATTTTCCTTGTATCTCTTATAGATGACTTAATTTTGAGTTAAAATTCATTTGTGTATTTATTTCTTCTATTATTTCTTGTACTTTGTCCAACCATTCTCAAATTCGCTTGCTTGTTTTATTTCCTACTAAACAAGTCAGTAAAACATGTAGAACAAACAACACAGCTCCGTGTCCCCTGAGCACGACAGTCAACAAGATACAATACAGGACATACGAAAACAGTATGACGAGTGAATAGACATTTTCGTATGATAATGAGAATACAACAAGAAAGGAGATAATGACACAGAACATACAACACAACAAATAATACAGAAGACACACGGACATTAGAAAGTCAGTACAGGAAAAATAACATGCTGCTTATGGACAATATAATCGTAACGTCTGGTAAAATCTGACTGTGTCCACGTCTGATACATTTTGATACAGGCATCAATCTTCTCTTTTCCCAAACTTTGGAGTTAACTCGACCACATGCGCATTGGTTGTCACAATATGACATGTCAAATTTTACGTGACGATATCACATTTTTAAGATGTTACATTAGACATTTGTATAAAACAAGCCATACACGTCAATGTAATGTTATATATATGAAGGGATTACATTAGATATTTGTATATGTAACAACAGACATCAAAGCTGTTATGTTTGACATTATATAGCTGTAATTAGACATCTGGACAGAAAATAAACAAGACTTGTAAATCTACCATTACACACCTGCTTTCATTTAGATATTAATCTATGTAACAGCTACAGTCGAAGTTTTTTACCTCAGACCAGTGCTTCATAACATTTCAGAGGCCCTGTACCCTAGCATCTTAAGAAGCCTCGCACAACTTTACAGCGTGTTAATAAGCCTTACACCCCATTATCTTCTAACGCGTAGCTTGCAAAATATTCAACAAATGCGGAAAAAAGAGATAAAAGTATGTGTCAGTTACATGTAATAAAAAAAACAATTATCATTTAATTGATATATTTAGTACATGCCGTGAGACTGGGAAAATGGGACACTGTTGGGTAGAGGTTTATGAATTAGGAGTGCTTTTATGAGTAATTTACAGCGTTTTTTTTTTTTTCAGCTGTAAACAAAGTGAAAATAATTCTTTTGAATATAACCCGCATCAGTATTCGAAACTGTTTGAGGAAGGTTACCATTTTGAGTATAATATACTCTTTACTAAAGAATGGTGCCATTTTTAATGTCTCAACTGTTATAATAAATGTTAGATTATATAACAATTCCATATAGAGCGAAAGGGGAATTGGTTGATATAAAAACGGAGCATCTGACATGCTCAAGTAATCACACGTATTCTATATTAATGAAACTTCTGCGATTTCTTCTCTTCAGCCAGACTTGAGAAAATGTTCTTTAAAAGGGTGACTAAGGTTTGGTATTGAATTCACACTGTCAATGTTCCATTTTTTTTGGGAAATACATCTTGAGTATTATACAGGCATTGTGTTTCAGAAGATGTGACTTATCAAATCTATACCAGTCGTGGTGCATACATCGCTGGTTAACAAGCACTGTCTTAGACATGTATATCTACGAGTATAATAGCCATTTTTTGTTTAGTTCTATGAAGTCTCAGAGCAGGCAAAGAAAGAACTGAACTACTGCTACCTCAGGCATGTCGTAATAGGCAACAAACATGTAGTTGTGCATACGGTATACAATCTCATGTAAAAAAAAAAAAAAAGCTACAGAAACCACCTCTGGCAAAGCCCATACAAGTCTTGATGTAGGCTTCCTACAAGTTGGTCAACTTCAGCTGCCATAGCCCATACAAGTCTTGATGTAGGCTTCCTACAAGTTGGTCAACTGCAGCTGTGGCTTCATGTTCTATAAGCAGCGAAAAGGAATGAGAAGACAATAACAGACGTGTATAGAATAGTGAACGTCCGACTGGCATAGTGGTCAGAGCGCTTGCCTCGTGCGGCAAAGTTACGTGGTTCCAGGTTCGAAACCTGGTAGCGTCAGGCTCCCGTCAAGCAAGCTGTAGCAGCTGACGCTGCTCTTGAGTTAAAGAAGGCAAAGGCAGCGAGGAATCGAACTGGTCTCATCTCAACTCATAAAGTTGGACCTAGTATATTGAAGTCTCAAACATTTCACTCACCTACAGCAGTTTCTGCTATGGGACAACCTTTACTTTCTATAGCATAAGTAAGATTTGTAAATGTAATATTACAAATTTGAAAAGACTGTATTAGAGATCAGTATATGTTAAAAAAAAAATAGAATTCGAAAGTGTTACGTTATAAATTTATGTCTGCAATGTGAGTTTTCAAGAAACTAAATATTTTCGTTTGTAACTAGTTGGCTTCAAATTATAAATTAGATCTATGCATGAATTACATGAGAAGTCTGCATGAAATTTCAGACATCTGATCTCAGCTTTTATGCAGAAAAATCGACAACTGGAGATGTTACGTTAATGAACAATTTCAATCGCTGCATGAGACATATACAGACTGTCCTCGATTTACGATGTAAGCCACTTATGACAGCTCTTTGGAATGGAACTCCTTCGTAGGGTGATCAGCCCGTTGTGATCTTTAACATATTTCCCCCGAATAGGAAGAAACTCAAGGGAGTAATATTGAGAGAACGAGGTGGCCACGGAATTGGTCTTCCTCTAACAATCCACCTATTTGGAAATGTTTCGTCAAGCAACTGGCGAATATCTCTGTGACGGTATTGCCTCCCCTGCTTTACAGTAATGGTCCAACAATGGCCAAAACTCAAGAGCATCTATTATAGGCTTCAATGCAGTCTATTTTTACACAAGATTTATCTTGGCAGAAATGTCGATAGAATAGTAGTAAAGCTTCTATCACACAGGAGTCTTCATAAGATATTCAGATAAGCGAAAATAATGCTGGCTGTCGCTGAGCACGTTAATTCTATAATCCTCTTTGACTCCACAGCAACGCTCTGAACGTTGCAAAATTTAACACGCCGTGCCACAGCAACGCTCACAGCGTGGTTTTTAGTTTATCACGCATAAACCTTAAAAATCGTCCGTTTAATGCAGTTCATATATTGAAATTCGTAGAATGACTTCCGCTACTATCTAAACAACTAATTTGACTGTAGTTAATCAGCACGTGTGCGTGTTTTGATGTTATTATCACAATTTTTGTGAAGATTTGCGTGTTTGCGTTTTTCGTCGTTATTGCTAGAGAAATATGTCACGCTTTATATTTACATGTTCTAAGTCTCCTAAGCAAATAATTGTGTCAAACTACTTTGAAACATTGCTGACATTGATGATGATTGTTTGGTAGTCACAGTTTGTTGTCAAAATACGGAATCTGTGCAGAAAAGCTAGACACACTAGGTTTAGTTGATGAGTTGGCGTAGTCGTATTCTGGCCGATCAAAAAGCAACAAAACTAGACCTACCGTAACATCTAATCACTAGTTCTTGGTAGAAGATGAAGCTAGGGATACTATTAAAACATTAAACAAGAGTAAAAAAGTTTTTATATAACGTTATTCTCCTTTATTTGTTTGAAAATTACGTAATGCACGATTGCATAATTTGTATTTTTCTTACAAAGGACCACGGAAAAACTGGTGTGAATAACACTAAATGTACTAATTGTGGCCATAAGCATGTTTTCTTTTACTTGTATATGGATTAACTTGATGTTTGAAGACTAAAAAGAAAGTTTTATTGTCTACAACAGTAATTTGTCTTTGGTTAGATCGTATTCTACAGTCAACTTTTTAGCGTTTTTCAATTTTACATGCAAAATGTTTTAAGTATACCGAACATACTTGTGTTAATACTACCAAAGACATTATATATTAGAATTCTCTATCAATTTCCCTACAGTTTGGTATATAATAAGTAAATGTTCAAAGGAAAATTCACAAACAAATTTAGACTGAAAGATGAACACTTCACTCTATAAAATTCTGTCCACAAAAAAAGTCTGGCACAGCGTGCAAAATAACTCTGGAATGAATGAGTTTTAATTCTATAATCTGCCGACACTTTTATGAAGAATTTAGCAATGGTTTATTCTAGCTCGTTAAGTCCCCACCGCTGAGTTAATCAGTGGAATTTATTATTATAATATATATATAGCTCTGTTTCGAGTGTGTGTCTAGTAACTTTGACTGAGACAAACATGTAGTACACTTAAAAGGATTGAATCGAAGTTAAATTTGTATCATTACAAATAACAAAATTTAATAATCACTTTAGGTTTTAACAGTTGGAAAATAATTTGAATAGTTATGGAACAGGTTTCATCACTTGATTGGAATTTAACTGACTAAAGTACGTCACTTTTGGCAGCGGATATTTTCACTTAGCTGCCACTGGTAGTTTCTTCTCCCGCTGGGTCAGTTCCTTCCACTCTGCTCTCGCTCATCTCTGGTCAAAGTTCAGGCGCCGCACGTTCTCAGAACGTCAAGGAGTAACGGCTAGGTTGGTTCTGCGTCTGTCTATAAGACCCTCTTATGATGGTGTCTCGCAACACGTCAGTCCACTTCTACCTTCACTTGGTTCCAGAGATAGTACTTTCTGCTGGTACCACCAATAACAGGTAATAGAAACAGAAACGAAACGCTCTTCTGAATATGGCGTTTTCCGACACAGTTATTCCCCCCCCCCCCCCCCCCCCAACCTTCTTCTATTCTACCATCCCATGCCATAATTTACCCTCGATGAGAATTAAATTTATTCCCTCGGGATAAAACTTTCTTTACATTTAAACTGAATAGCTTTAGCTTTACATTACATTTAAATAAGGTAGGGAGCCGCGCTGGTGTAGTGGTTACCAAACTGCGCTGGCGACCGGGTGACCCAGGATCAAACCCGGGCGAGAACATTTGAAGATTTTTCGTCGACCGGGATTTTGACTGGATTAACTCGAGACCTGGCGAGAACATTTGAAGGAGTGTCGTCGAACAGGGACTGGCGGCTCCTGAGTCGACCCAGCTCTAATGGGTACTCCGAAATCGGCGAGTATCTGCCTGAATGGCGAGGGACACTGAATGAAAATGAAAATGCAAATGCACTACTTACGCCAATCTTGGCTACAGACTTTTTGCTCAGGTGAATAAGTTAAGGCACTGGGTTAGGTCTCTTACACGTGTCTTTGATGTCTTTAATTTTACAATAGATTCCCCTCTGACTCCGTGTTTCTTCAGTTTCCTAGTCCCGGGATTCCTTATTAAAATGTAGAGATTTCCTGTGCTTTTTTAAGTCTTATCTGGTTCTCCAATAAAAGGTCCAGTTATCAAAAAGGAATTACGAAGCTAGTCTTCACTCTGGCGAGGTCTGAGGTTGTCTCGGCGAGCTTGAAATTCACAGTGAAATAAAACTGCGAAATGGTCAGCCTATATTCCCCCTCACTGGTGTTATGAATCTAATCAGAAAGATCCAATCATTTCAAACAGGTCAGGTGTAGCACTTCCAAAATATTTCCTACATGGAACAATTTTGCAAAAGGTCACGTCTCCCATATATGGTAATATGATGTCTTGCATACACTCTCACCAAAACATTTGTAGACTCGTATTGTCTAAACTGTAATAAATCCATTATTACTTTTAACCAAGTGACCGGAAGCGATTATATCACACGTCTGCTCACAGGTGTCATACAGACAGTAATCTCGTTATATGTCGTATGAGTACGCAAACTCCGTGTCTTATCTGTTATTTAAGCCGATAGCTATGCTATGGACCCCTGAAGGAAAACGAAAGAGAGGCCGACCAAAAACAACTTGGCGGAGGACTGTGGAGGCTGAGATGCAAAGAATGAACCAGAGTTGGGGCACTGTACGAAGGATGGCCGCCGACCGAGCAAAGTGGAATAAATTTGTTGTTGCCCTACAAGACGCCACCAGGCGTAATGGCCACTGACTGCTTTGACGGTCGGCGGCTAAGGATCAAAGAGGAAGAAGAAGCCGATAGCGCTGACCGATGCACGCGTTAATCTGCCGCGCCTATAACCACAAATCTGGGTAGCATCAAGCAAATGTGATATTTATCACCTACTGGGTTATTTGATAAAATCAAATATCTGCGACTTAGCAGAAAAATAAAGAAGAAAGAAAGAAAGAAAAGAAAGAAAAGTGCGATAATTGACAGCACATAATAAAAATCAGTACCACAAATGTACCGATACTGCCAGAGAGAACCAAAGATCGATAGAGGTCATCCATTTCGTCATAAGCTCGTCCCCAGGGAGGTGGTGCTCACTGATAGTTGGTTGCAGGTTTTCCAACTGTCGTACCACAAATTCCCTCAAAAAGTTAAGGTAAATACCTGCATTCACTGTTTTTCTCTCTGAAGAAAAGTGGCCCAATGATGCGATTGTGCGTGATGCCACAACACATATTAACCTTTGGACTATCTTGTTGAAGCTCCCTGGTCTCTTGAAGGTGTTCTCATCCTCAAATCCTGACATTGTGTCTTAACAGGATACACACTGCGCCTTTTCATGAGGGGTAGCCGTTACCAATTTTTATACTACTCATTTATCTAAAACAAACCAAAAAAAATTTGTCAAACTAAATTTCGAAACTTAATCTTTATTATGCAACAAACTACACAGACTTCTCTCTTTACTATATTTTTAATAACATTTTAAATTGGACCGAGACTCTGTGTGTGTGTGTGTGTGTGTGTGTGTGAGTGTGTGTGTGTGTGCGTACGTATATATATATATATATATATATATATATATATATATATATATATATATATATATATATATATATATATATATATATTATATATATATATATATATATATATATATATATATATATATATATATATATATAATGCATGCTTATTGCATAAATATGCATACTGAGATTCATGATTTGTTCACAGCTTTTGTTGCAAACTTTGGTTATTGATGGTGTTAGTGACAACTGACGATGGCAGTGATAACTGATGATGTTGGTGCTAACTGATGATATTGGTGGTAACTGATACTGCTGGTGATAATAATCATGATGTACACGAACAAGCAAATAAAATAAACAGCCAAGAATCAAATCATCTGCTGCATCCAGTTTCCAACCGGAATCACGTGACATACTGAGGTCACAAAAATGACCCAAGCTCGCCATTATTAGTAACTGTCTCTGCTAGTTTCAGTGAACCTGTAACGAACTAAATTTGGTCAATTATGTCTATGGTGACGGGCGAGAACGACATAATAAGTCTTACATGCGTGCAAGACGTTAAAGAAAATTAAGCGAGTGGAAATAAGAAAGAGCTGTCATAATTACGAAAAGTAAAAGTGCCTGACAATGACAGTGTCAGACAACAACAGATCTAGTCTCCCTGGCTGTCTTCCTTTGCCCCCACTCCCCGCCCTTTTTTTCGTTTTCCATGAATGAGAAAGCCAAACCTCTTTGTATTATTTTGATTTGTTTAAACCTTAAGCAAAATTTGATGTTTTCTCTTATCTCTCTTTCTCGTGATTTCTTTCTCTCTCTCTGTATAAGAATGACCAGCACAAAAGAAACCTGCAATTTGGGTCTGCTCGTTATTTTGCGGGAAGCAGTAGTATCGACCCGTCGCTTCTTGAAACGTTGCCATGACAACGATACAACGCGCCCCCCGTTCTCTCCTTTGACTCAGCCTACTGTTTCCTGTGTTAAACCAAACTCCACACTCACAAGAGGAAAAAAAACCTGTCCAGACGTAGAAATGACGCTACTGAGTAAAAACAACAAGTATTTATAAGCTAAATAGAACAGCTAACTATTCAGTGACAAGAATAAAAGACTACCTTCAGAAGTAACGTCCACCCCTACTGCTGATCAAACTCTAAGCAGATTGCCTACGTTTGAATTATGAAATCAAAGACGCAATAATAACCACCCTTCGTATGACGATGCATCATCCTTAAACAACCACGCCAGTAAGAAACGTTTTTTGCAGAAGTTTATATCACAACACATGCGTTGGTCTGGCTGTTTCTCTGTAAACATGTTAGACTACCGATCCCAAGTGGCAAATAAAAACGAATATGGAAACCTTAAGAATAACCTTACGAGGCGACATCAATTAAAGGACTGACGTCAGATATCAAATACAATTTGTTTAATACTCTCTCTCTCTCTCTCTCTCTCTCATGTCATTCTTGTTTAGAACAAACAACATGGTGTCGTACACACACACACACACACACACACACACACACACATATATATATATATATATATATATATATATATATATATATATATATATATATATATATATATATATATATATATATATATATATATATATATATATATATATTCCGAATGGACACAAAATCGTGAAGACTATGCCCGGAGTCAAACTTCTACAAAGATCATTAAAGAAGTATAACTTGCCCACTCCTGACATTTCTCTTGTCTGGCATGCCGACATTTGGGTGGGATTTTTAGGGGTCGTCCACTGTCACACGCGCGTCCAAAGTTGAATACCGTAAACCAGCAGTACATCTGTAGTTTCAATATGCATACTAAATAATAACATATACAATATATTTGTGTATTTGTTCCAAGGCAGCTAATATATTTTGTCCCTATTCCGTCTCAATATTGATGCGCATGTACTGTTAATATACATGTAAATGTTCTGTGTAAAGCTTTCCCAATAATTACACAGCGTAAACTACAGAGGTTCTACACGGATCCATACCACAGCAAGGCATTCGTTCCATCGGCTATTTATTATGTTTTTATTCCTAGGCGTTACAGCTAAGGCAAACAAAATCTTTACGACAGAATGAGGGAGGGAGGGGAGGGAGGGAGGGAGAGAGAGAGGGAGGGAGAGAGAGAGAGAGGGAGAGACAGACGGACAGAGAGAGTTAAAAAAATAATAAAACTCAGAAGACCGAATTTGAGATTACACAAGACAAACAGACTTAGATTTAAGACTAGAAATAATAAAAAAAACAGTAAAATTTAAAAAATTGGGAGGGGGGGGGGGGGCGCGCCTGTTTGTTTTTTTTCAGGTGAAAATTAACATGAGCGTAAATTCATACATCAGAAGGTGTTGATGTCTGTATGTGTAACATACATGATATCTGATATTTTGATGATATTAAAAAAAAAGTTAGTTGCTTATCCTTTACAGGACGTGGCAATCAACCCCAGCTTTTATTGGCTGTTTGTGATTTTTCTAGGCAATTTTTTTCATTCAGTAGTTTGCCATTGCTTTCTGAACGGTACGGCGCTTATACCATTGTTAAAAATCCACACAAAGCGATTTGCTACCAAACCGCCTGCAGCAGGTTTCGAACCTGGTATATCTGGATTATGAAAGTGCGTTCATATCCATTAGGCCACAGACGCCGACTTTGATGATATTACTCATCATCATATGTGCATGTGTCTGTGCTAAAAAAAATTGTAAATTTCATACAGCCGTATGCAGAACACAGTTGTGACTGACCAAGATGGTAGGATAGCAATGCTACAGCAGACGGTATGGCAGCAATAACCGGTAAAGTGCAGACCTGCAGACAACATAAAAAAAAAAAAAATGACACAATGAAAAGGAGAGAGGTGGGGGTGGGGGTCAAGGTGATATATCTGTTGATGCTTAGTGAACAAAAGAAACAGCAGATAAAATGCTGACTTGCCAAATAAAAACCAAAAAATGAGAAAGGGAGACTGCATCTCTGGTGACGTTGAGTTAACACAAAGAGCAACAGGTAAAGTGCTGACGCAACACTGGTGACAGAGACCGACAGAGATGTTTTTAAGACTAAATAACATCTGTAATAACAGGATTTGTTGACCTGCCATGACTTAACTACTGCCTATGGTATCTACGAATTAATGTACTTCCAGAAACTAGTACGCATTTTCATCTCTGGTGAACTACGCCCGCCATTTTGAAAGCCTTCGCTCGGCGCCACAGAGGTTCTATGTTGATTATCATATGCAAGACGGACCAATCGATGGCGCAAACGATGAGTCATCGCTTAAACAAGGACTGCTCAGGTATAACCACTCACACGAAAATAAGCCACACAAACACACATGGACACAAACGCTCTTAATGCGCTCACCGTCAGAGGCTTGCACTATAACGTGATAAATGTGGACATAGTGCGTTTCGAAATGTTTGAATACCAGGTCGATGTCCACACCACCAGCCACCTCCCCCGTTTTTTTCCCAACCAAAATGCTCTACAAAATAAAACATCTTTAGGATATCATGTTTTGCGAAGAAAATGTCCCCATGTGCGCCAATTAGTGGGTTCACAACATTTTAAATATTGTACTGGATTTCCATTTCAATTGTATTTTTAAAATTAGTGACACAAATAAAACGGGTCTGTTGAGGCCTTTTCGTGGAGAAACTACAAGTTCATATTATGAGGTGACACCTATATAAAACCACGTTTCTGTGACAAAACGGGGCGGCCCCTATCGATCTTAGTTTCTCTCCGGCAGTATCGGTACATTTGTGGTTCTGATTTTTATTATGTGCTGTAAATTATCGCACTTTTCTTTCTTTCTTTCTTCGTTATTTTTCCGCTAAGTAGCAGATATTTGATTTTATCACATCATTCGACACTCCTCTCTGTGATGGCACTTGTTTGTTACCCGGTCATCTTGGCTTGCGGTGAGCAACTGAGATAAGATAGTCGTCGGCGTGTTTAGATTGAACCGCTGATGAGACGACTCGGTTAGTAACCCAGATGGGCAGACACGGAGTTTTGCGTACTCATACGACAGATAACTAGATTACTGTCTGTGTGACACATGTGGGCAGACAAGTGTTAACTCATCGCTTCCCGGCCGACTTGTTGTGACAACATTATTTTCTAATAAAGTAAAAGTATTAAAGCTTACCCATGTTGTCATGTGTGTCTACCGATCTGCCTGTAAGTTTGTAAACAAGGGCATCGGACATCATATTGCCATATATGGGTGTCGTGGAATATTCTAATCCACATATATAAATTATCAAGTAAATATAAAGCCTAATAAATACATATAATAAATAAAGGAAGAAGAATGGTAAAGAACAGTGCTGTCACAATGACTGTACTCGAAATCCCCTTGTTTTCTACTGCGTATGCAAATTGTAACGTTTCACGTTGATATTAAAGGCCTTCTGCAACATACACGCGTTTCCCAAACACACAATAAAATGTGCTGCCTTTCTAAGAAAAACCTTGAAATATGCAAGTTGACCTAAATTTTAAATTCCATTCATGTCTTTTTCTACACTATGTTACCAAGATCAAAAGACAGATGGACAAAAGGATAGCGAGAAGGGAGAGGCAGAAAGCCGAACACTAAACACGCTTCGCGCGATACACAAATGCTGCCATCACGCGTGTAAGACTACATGCACTAACTTTTTTTCAGACGGACAGTGATAAAATACATTACCCATCCCAGAGTTAGGTTTATAAATCCTGAAAAACTCTTATTAGAAAAGATAACATTAGATGGGTTTACGGTTGAAAACATAACAGTACCCAGACAGCACATCTTCGAAACAGGAGGTAGAAAATACATATTTTGAACGCAGCCACGTAGCTCTTTTAAATTTGTATATTTTGGGTTCCTTAGGGCTTGCTGACAAAGAATATGTAAAACGTTACGCAAATAGTCCAGGAATTAATAAATTATACCCAAAATAAAATAGTGGGGATGCCTGACAGCATGGAATCATTTCTGCTCATAAAATTTTTTTATAACGTGTTTGAAAAAAATCTTACGTTACAGAATTAGCCTACCATGTAAACTCCAAATTGATTGGAGCGCAACAAATGAAAGACTAACCACGATTGGTCGGGCTATAAATACTATCTTTCGTTGTTAGGGGAGACGTGAAAAGGTAACATTTTTTCAAACACTTGTCGAAACGTGGCCCATTGGCTAGACTCGCTGATATACTCACTTAGGAGCGTTAGTTCGAGACCACTAGTGCAAATAATCTTGATAAAGCAACAGTGCGTTGAAGCCAGCTCATATTTGTGTTAAATAAAAGCCTGGAACATAAGCAGATGGGAATTTGTGCCAGTAATTGTGCCAGAATTCATTGCTAATCAACGTATCTGTGTTTATTTCCATGAAATTGTGGTAAGCTTGAACCATTCAGTATCTTTTTAATGAAAATTGAATGTAAATTGTTAATTTATGCCTGTATATATATGTGTAGTTCAGTGGCAAACAGGAGATAAAGCCTATAATGCTCCAGCCTGAACAGAGGGTGTCGGAGGGAAGTAAAACGGCATGGAATGGCCAAATAGTACACTGACACCTGGATGATTGATTAGACAGAAATAATGCTGGAAGTGCAGAGGCGTGGTAACCATTAAGGAGGGTAATGCTGGTATAAAGTAGTTCAGATGAAGCTGACAGTTGGCCTAACGCTCTGAACTCAATGTTTGTGTTGTATTGTGCTCAGTGTAGAACTAGAGTATCAATTAGTTATGAAGTAGAAGGTACATCCTTCCTGTTTTCAGGGACCGTGGTCTTGATGGTACTGAGCAGCACCTGGTCAGAGCTTTGCTGAATCCAGAGTCGGACAGCATACTCCTTGGTCTTTTTAGCTATCAGTGAGGTGTCTCCAGAGCCCAGGGGAGAATTCGAGCAGAGGAGTCCTTTCCTGCCGCCATCACGCAAGATAAGCTGATTTGGCCAGCTGAGCTCAACATTATGTCCTCTCATCTTGAAATGACTTTGTAAAAATAACATTCAGAGGGGAATTTAATTGTCTTAATATCAGGAACTGAGAACATCTCCAATAATAGTCCCAAAAGACAAACTATTGAAGTCATGATGACAAATACCAACAGAGCTTGAACAAAACAAAACCAGTATTACCTCATATTACCACTACACAACTGACACACATAGGATATTTTAATAATATATGTCACTACAATATTCATATTGATAAAGTCTGTACATATACTTGTAATTAAAATTGAGTGTGATTCCTGGTTCCTTTGTATTTGAATCAGGACACATATACCTTTATGATAACCATGAATACATATTGTTATTTGAAAAGTTATCAGTGACTCCTTAAGATATTCTCACAGAGTGTTATATGTATGTGAGTGTCACAGTGTTGTCAAGAGTAGTGGATTAAATTAAATTGTTTATCTGTCTGTTGTTGTGACTTACACTTCATCATACACATACCCTAGACACCTAACGTAGTCATCACACTATTCCAGAATAATTCTGACTGAGATATATAGATATGTGGTAGCAAGTAAGGTTATCTATAATACACTACTCTTAATAGATATAGATACCTTCACAGCTGATCTCAGTCAGTACACTAAGTCCCCTATAAATATTTATAACATCCCACTTCACCACAATGGGAGACGTGACCTCTGCAAAATTGTTTCATGTCGGAAATATTTTGAAAGTGCTACACCCGACCCTGTTTGAATATGATTGGAGCGTTTATTTAACTCCATAACAAACGAAGGCGTGGGAAGGCAGGGAATATAGTCTGACCATTTCGCAGTTTTATTTCACTGTGAATTTCACGCTCGCCAAGACAGCATCAGACCTCGCCAGAGTGAGACTAGATTCATAATTCTTTTTTTTAACCGGAACTTTTATTGGAGAACCAAATAAGACTTACAAAGCACAGGAAATCTCTACATTTTAATAAGGAACACCTGGACTAAGAAACTGAAGAAACATACAGAGTCAGGGAGGGAATCTATTGTCAAATTAAAGACATCCCCCCCACCTCTCCCAGACGCGTGTAAGAGACCGACTCGTCTCTTTTATTCATCTGAGCAACAAGTCTGTTGCCAGGTTTGGCGTAAGTAGTGCATTTTTCATTATATGTTTCATTACTAACATGTGAACTAATATATATATGTATATATTACCATGTGAAGTTTAATGGGTGAAACTCGCTATCGGATGTCAAAGTCATTTGAGGCTGGCAACTTCAGCGCATAGAATGATGATTCATGAAGCACCACTGCACAGGCTGGTGATTGCTTTATTGATAGTTTCGTAAAGAGAACTAAAAGCATAAAGTAGTCCCAGGTTCACTGTGGAGCAGGGAGGGAAAGATGAAAGAAATGATGTACATTCTAAGTATAATACTTACATTTTCAAAGCAGTGTAAATGTCCCTATAAACATAGTCACTTTAAAATTAATGTAAGTTTTCAAGCTTTAAACCAGTGTAAATGTCTATGTGAAAATATTCATTTTAAAGTAATGGAAGTTTCAAACTTTTCAATCAGTGTAAAACATAAATGAAAATATATTCAATTTATATTGTGAACACTTGTCAATCAGTGGAGATGTATATGTAAACAGACTCGATCTGTATTATTAACCTTTTCATTTGAATATAAAGTAACTATGAAAACTATTCTATTTAAATGTAAAGAAAGTTTTATCCCGAGAGATTAAATTTAATTCTCATCGAGGGTAAAGTCTGAGTAATTGGGATGGCGGTGTGGGAAGATAGGAACCCATAACTATGGGGTGGAAAACGCCATACTCAGAAGAGCGTTTCGTTCTATTCTTTACCTTAGTTATTGGTGGTACCAACAGAAAGTACTATCTCTGGAACAAGGGAACCGTGGCCTAAGCTTTAAAACGAAGGACGCACGTGGTAGACTCTCTTTGACGTTACTGGGAAACGAGCCACCCCCCGACAACCTTGATCAGAGACGAGCGCGAGCAGAGTGAAAAGAACCAACCCATAAGAAGGAGCAGAACCATCATTGGCAGCTAAGTTCAAATATATGCTGCCACTTGAACTTCTTGTAATATCTTACATTCCATGAAGACTGTGAATATAACTTTTCTTGATTCATAACTTTTGAAATTATTTCCGTTAAAACCTAAAGTGATTATTAAATTTGTTATTTGTAATGTTACAAATTTAACTTCGATTTAATCATTTTAAAGTTACTGCATGTTTGTCTCAGTCAAATTACTACACACACTCTAAACAGAGTTATACTAGAATAATAGAATTCGACTGAGTAAATCAGGGGTGGGGGCTTAACGAGCTGAAAGTAATAAGTGCTTATATCCTTCACAAAAGTTATCGGCAGATTACAGAATTAACTTGCTCATGAACAGCGAGCATTATTTTCGATTATCTGAATATCTTGTGAAGACTTGTTTGAATACATTTCTGCCAAGAGTAATCTTGTGTAAAGATAGACTCCATTGAAGCCTATAATAGATACTCTTGAGTTGTGGCAACTGTTGGACCACTACTGCAAAGCAGGGAAGGAAATACCGTCACAGTTTCTAAAGTGTGTCTGGTAATCAAGTTATTCGATGAGATGTCAAAAATATATTTTGATCACTCTAGAACCTTGTATTCTTTCCCATCTTCTCCATCCATCGGTTACCCCCATGTTAACTTTATACGGTCTTTCAGTTCCGATTACATTGTTGTCCGACCACCCTTTTTTTTTTCTTCGTCTTGTGCGTTTTATCTGTTCAATATATAAACAGTTACAAGGTAATAAGGATGCCTTGAAAAAAAAGTCATTGCTCAAAGGAAGCGTATTACTGCTATTAGAAGGAAGGACTCTTTGGGCATGTTATGAGAAGAGGAAAGCTGGAATGTATTGTGACAACAGGAAAGCTGGAATGTATTGTGACAACAGGAAAGCTGGAATGTATTGTGACAACAGGAAAGCTGGAATGTATTGTGACAACCGGAAAGCTGGAATATATTGTGACAACAGGAAAGCTGGAATATATTGTGACAACAGGAAAGCTGGAATATATTGTGACAACAGGAAAGCTGGAATGTATTGTGACAACAGGAAAGCTGGAATGTATTGTGACAACAGGAAAGCTGGAATGTATTGTGACAACAGGAAAGCTGGAATGTATTGTGACAACAGGAAAGCTGGAATGTATTGTGACAACAGGAAATCTAGAATGTATTGTGACAACAGGAAAGCTGGAATGTATTGTGACAACAGGAGAGCTGGAATACATTGTGACAACAGGAAAGCTGGAATGTATTGTGACAACAGGAAAGACTGAATGAAAAAAAGATAGGACGACAAAGGAAGAAGATATTGGACAGTTTAACATCTTGGCATGGAAAGGTGACAACATAACTTATAAACAGCACCGGGGAAAAAAGGTTATGGAAAAACATGGTCCACTACATTGGCTGGCACAGTACTTGAGGAAGAGAGACATTTCTGGGCTCTCTGCTTCCATTCGTACCACCTACCCCCAGCTGTCTTCAACAGTCTTATTACATTAAGTTCGTCATTGGTCATCTCTATATGTATCATGTTTACTTTCTTGTTCTAGTTGTCCACTCACAGCTATTAATTTCTCTGACTAGAGCATATATTCTTGTAAGTATTCTTTCTCTTGTCATAATGTCGTAGTTGTGTTACCTCGTCTCTCTTGTAATCTCGCCTGAGCTGTATAACACTGTGTATTATTCATCATCTGTGGCCGGGTAGGGAATTGGGGGTTGCTGTTTAATTGCAGAGTGTTAGATCCAGATACTAGCTTAACCGCTAGAGTTCGTAATTTCTCCCTTACAGTCTTACGGGATTTAACCAGGTTCGGGGATAATCCTCTAGGATGTTCTATTAGAGCAGATGTGTTTTATTTATATGATTTACCAGCAAGAGCAGTTATGGTTCATTTGTATTTCCTTCCTTCCTCTCATGAATGTATGGCAAAGCAAATGAGTGACGACTTGCCTTTAGTATCAACTTGACTTTATTTAATTATAACGTAATTACAAGTCGACATGGCAAAACTTCATAAGACACATATGACAATTATTCTGCAGAGCATTTTTCTTCTCAAAATCCCGCTGTATGAGTTTTCTAACTTCATTATAACCATCCTGCATGTACATTTGAAAAGGAAGCTTTCAGCCATTATTTCCTTTCTAAATCTGCAACAATCATTCGATTTCGACATGTCAATAATTGTATAGTAATTAGTTCCTGCTTACAGACTTCGAATATAGAGTTTAAATACACAAAAATGCACTTTGAAGAAAACATGCCATCATCCCTGGAATTTCTAATTCTTCAACTTGAATAACTTTCATGCAATAAACTACTGCGTTATGAGCACAAACTTGCTTGTCTTACTAGCTAGACGCGTCCCTTCCAACTAACTAGGCTGCTGGGGAAATATCGCGTCCCTTCTACATTTCCTGCCGGCTGAATAATACTGAGCCTTACGATTGGTTAAAAATCACGTGACTAACGCGACTCTACAAGCGAAGCTTAGCCTAATTAAAATTTAATCTGTTTCTAGGAAAGTAGAAATTTATATGCTAATCTGGTTTTTATGCCTGTTTCCAAAGGAACAACTATGTACACGGCTACATATAGATCCCGGGGCCTTGCAAATGTATCCCATAGGGAGACATTTGAGTACTATCAACTCTAAAAAATATCCCCAAAATTTCTTAAGTTCAAAAAAAAATTTTCAGAAAAATTTAAAGTTCAAAAATTTTTCTAAGTCCAAAAATATTTCAGAAAATTTAACGAAATTCCTACGTCTGAGCTCCTATGTCTATATGGGACTGTCGTCTATAAAGGGGCCTTATAGATGGACATCATCTCCAAAAAATTGCAAACTATCTTTCACATCAATACATATTTCAACCAAATTTACAAATTGGCAACACTGACCAACAAAATCCTAAAAACAATCATAAGGTCATCACTAAAAAAATGTGACGAGTGGCAACACTGGGAAATGAACAATAAACTATCTTATTTGCAGAACTTGGCTGCTTTATCATAATCTATTACATTTCATTCAAAAATATAGTTGAATACATTCTCTTAGATATGGTGGGGGGTGTTATCTCTTTTCTTTTCCTGTTATTTGCTCCATATATAAGTCTGCAAATACTTAAAAAATCTTTTTTCTTCCTGGCGTACTTATTTATTCTATTTTCCAAGTACTCTGCAATATTCCAAGAAATGTCCAAAATCTCCAATTCCTATGGTAATGGCAATCCACTTTCATAAAATAGCCAATGTTCTCATGGGTACTCATCATGTTCTCTTTTTTTTTTTTTTCTAGTGAATGAGCGACTTGCTCATTATTATATGTAGAAAGCATCTCTAGACATAATATGCATATTTATCAGACGATAATATAACCAGCATCATTTTTATAAGTAATCATGTTTCACAATAAAAGCATTAAAACCTCATGGCTTATCCTTATTTATTTATCTGAATGTTTCCTTGTTATTGACATTTTCCAAATGGTAAGTGTATAAATTCGTTCCAAGTCCATCACTGTAAAGAATGTTCTATATTACATTCCGTTTTTTTTTCTTCAAAATATGTGATGTTTGTCTCCAATATCCGTACGTCTGGTGGTGATCCTGTCCATTAGTCAGTTATTTCTAATCATTCCTTCTTTTCTGTCAACACAGTATTTTTTCTGTGAACTCTTTCCTAGAAATATTATTTTATATATATATATATATATATATTTTTTTTTCAAAGATCTTCTTTGACTTATCATACATCAATTTTCAAACATCAAATTATTCAGCAACCAACAGACGAATATGTTACTATCATATCATGAAATATAAGGGAAAAGGAAAATATAGTTTCAAATCATCATGAATTTTCTACATTGGGTTCCGTATTACTTTATTTTCCCTGTTAAGCCAACTGCTTATACTCTTGACAATATGTATCCATGTTGTCACTCTCAAGGCATCCCTGTATACAGTTTATATTTGTCTCCTTTTTTTTTTTTCATAACACCAATGTATCATTTATGGTGTTCCAATATCATTGTATCTATTCTAGTCCTCCTGTTATCTTGAGGATTCATCCTTAGTAACTCCCTATGTACCTTATCTAGCAATACATTTTTCAAAAACACATCAAACAATTATTTATGGAACAATCAACTGAGATGTAAGAACTTTTGACAATATGAGATGAAAAAAAAATTTTGGGGTCATCACTCAAAAATGTGACATAGAAAGGAAGAAAAAATATTCAATTGGTCGTGAGGAATCTACAATATCCTTATAAGACAAAGTTCCTGGTACTCTGACTACTATTTATCCATATTATTTCTGGTTATCCTTGCATACAGTGTACCATTTCCATTTTCTTTATAAGTCCAATTCATCGCTCATGGTGCTCCAATATTTAAAATGTGGATCCTTCCTATTCCTCTTATTCTGTACTGGAAATGCATCCTTGTTAATTGTCTATGTACTATATCTGCGAATATTTATCAACAATATATCAACTAATCATTTATGGAACCATTAACACAAATGTCTAGACTTTACCAAAACATGAACAAAAACATGTCTTTTTACATATGTGCAAAATTTCGACACCAACTCTGCCTTCGCAGGTCGAGGGTTAGTCAGAGTTATGTGGTGCCTGTAACATCCGCTGACTACAGCCAGATGGGTGACTTATGGTACTTATAATTCAAAAATCTCGTCCGTCAGTTATCTTAAGTGTGGGGCGGGGGTCTATTTCATGGTGTCCTTGACAAAGTTTGCTGCATTTCCAATCTAGGTATTCTTTTCTTATGTCATAATATCTCCATGATATATCTGTGACATGTCTGTCCTTGGGATAACATTATTTGTATCCAATATCTTCGGGGTGAGCAAATCTCAGTACGTCCAATTTCATCAATCATGTATTTTTCTCCTGTAATTCTGGGTATGTTATGAGTATAGTACATTGTCAATTTATTTCAACTATCTTACAACATTCTGTAATTCGTGATAAGGAATAGTCATTTGTTATACAACAATGTTCATATTACAAAGGCAATGAGCAAAAATGAAAGAGATATCTTCTCCAAAAATGCGGATGTATCTCTATTTCCCTTACCTCTGGGCGTAGTAATTATTCAGTCATTACTTTTTTTTTTCTCCATTATTTAATCTCCATTTTGTGTCGTTAGTACCTGTGGTTCCATGGGATTATCATAATCTATTTGTCTCTTGTCTACTAATAATCCTTCAATAATGACTTCAAATATGGTCCTCATATGTGCAGTAATCATCTGCTCTGATTTGTTCCATGTCCATGGTATTCATCAAATATTCTATTATATCCTTGTCTTATCTCGTAACCACGAAAGACTAAAATTATTGCTCCTCCAATGTTAATGTGGGGGATCTTGTGCATAAACATTACAACAAAATCTCAGCTGTGACAACATAAAGTTTCACCCTAATAGGAAATTGCATCTTCATCATCATTAAACAGTTGCTTCATTCTTAAATAGGACATCAGTGGCTATCATCCGGTAATGGGTGTTCAATGTGGGTTCAGCATATACAAATGCTGTAGAGGGGTATTTCATTTGCTAAGTCAGCATGTGCAAATGCTATTTCTTTAACATGGGCAAAGGCATCATCAACAAATAGGTGTAATGTGTTCAATCTGGGGTTAGCATTTACTAATGCTCTCAAAGGATTTTTCATTTGCAAAAAATCAGCATGCGCAAATGTCATTGGGGTACTTGTCATAGGCAGTATCAACAAAATACTGCTGGAGTATCAGAGATCATGCTGGTGGGGGTATGACTGGTAATGGGCAGTAGGAGTAAAAACTAATTTCTCACTCTGAAATGGTGATTGATTTTCTCTTTTTCTTTTCTTTTCTGTCGGCTGCTAACCTCAGGGCAGTCAATGTTTTACAATATTGGCTTATCATCATCAAAATGTGTGAGGGTGGCATATACACATAATACATCTTATTAAAAAAAACATTCCAATTGTTTTTCTCTTCTCATTTTTCTGTTATGTTTTGTCTCTTTTCATTTTTTTTTTTTCATTTCTTTTTTTCATTTCTTGTGTTTCCTTTTCTTTTCTTGTTTGTATCACAAGTATGAAAGAATGATAAAAATCAATTCACTAAACACTAGAGATACTATCAATATTCCTAATAGTAAATCCTAACCAATAGGACTGCAAGTAATAGTTTAGGTTAGAGCAGAATGAATATTGTAGCAGTGTCTGTTCTGGCAACTCCTGCGACATGGCTGGTACCAAACTGTATCGGCTACTGCCGTTCCTTTGGATCTACCGGCTGTGTGGAGAGGGGGAACATGCTGCATGGGCAACAGCTTGATCTCCATATAACTGTGCCCAAGCTCGCGCCCTGGAGAGGACACTCCAGCTTCACCCTATAGGTGTCGGCAAAACACGGGAAGTAGCAGTTACCGGTTATAAGCATTTTGCCCAATTGGCGTAGGGCATGGCGCCAGGGGCTACTTCCGACAGTGGGAGATGTTCTAGGATCTCACTGGACAGCTACCGCCCGCTTCAAGCTGGGCAGCCCCCCAGTCAATAAGGTGTTGTCTCGCCACTGTCTGCTCTCCCCATTGGGTGCATGGGGATTAGGGTCAAACCCGAACTGTGGACAGAAAATTTTGCACCAAACAATTATCGAAAAAATAGAAATAAGCAAACTCTCAGATTGGGATGCTGGAACGTCCGGACTATGTTGACTGGACTATCCGAAAACCTACAGGATGTAAACGATGTAAGGAAGACCGCCATAATTAATGATGAGCTTAAACGACTTCAGGTGGATATAGCTGCACTTCAGGAAACGCGCCTGGCGGGCTCTGGAACGGTGAGCGAGAAGGACTACACATTTTATTGGCAAGGGAAAGATCTTAATAAAGCTAGAGAACACGGAGTAGGTTTTGCGGTTAAAAAATCGCGAACTAAAATGGTTGAACCAGGCGAGGATGGATCAGAACGCCTGTTAACGCTCTGCCTGCAAACTAGCACAGGTCCCATCACCCTTGTCAGTGTGTATGCTCCTACTCTGTACTCTGCCTCAGAAGCTAAAGATGAGTTCTACGAGAATCTAACAGCAATTATCAAAAGCATACCTAGGCAAGAACAGCTTGTTCTCCTTGGTGACTTTAACGCTAGAGTGGGTGCCGATAATGTTTCATGGCCTTCATGTCTGGGCAGGTTTGGTATTGGCAAGATGAATGAAAATGGACAACGGCTCTTAGAGTTGTGCGTCCACCATGACCTCTGCGTGACCAACACCTACTTTCAGACAAAACCCCAGCATAAGGTGTCATGGAGACACCCACGATCCAAGCACTGGCACCAACTTGACCTGATTCTCGTCAGAAGGCCACTCCTCAGGTCTGTGCTCTCCACGCGCTCGTACCATAGTGCAGACTGTGATACAGATCACTCCTTGGTTTGCTGCAAAATCAGAGCACAACCAAGAAAACTCTATCGTGTCAGACATGAAGGGAAACCACGCATTGATACCAGCAAGATGTCAGACCCTTTCATGATCGCTCAATTCACTGCGACCTTCGAGAAAGTGCTCAGTAGCCCTCAGCATGGTGATACTATTACAGAGAACTGGGAGCATCTACGGAACACCATTCAAAGTACTGCACTTGCCACCTTGGTAAGAAAACAGCAAAGTCAAATGACTGGTTTGATGCTTCATCAGATGTGATGGCACCTGTCATTGAAGCTAAGTGCTGTGCTATGAATGAATACAAACGTTCACCGAGTGCCAGAACCCTACAGATCCCGGGGGCTACGAGAAGCAAAGTTCAACAAACTGCTCGACGCTGTGCAAATGACTACTGGCTCCAGCTCAGTGAGAGCATCCAGATCGCAGCGCAAACAGGCAACATTAGACAAATGTATGACGGTATAAAGAAAGCACTTGGCCCCCATAAAAGTAAGACGGCACCGCTAAAAACCATCAGCGGAGAGAAGCTAACCGATAAGGGTAAGCAGATGGAGAGGTGGGTTGAGCACTACTCTGAGCTTTACGCTAGAGACAATACCGTTACGCCTGCAGCCCTTGATGGTGTCAACAGTCTGCCAACTATGGAGGAGCTGGATGCCGAACCAACATTAGAGGAACTCAGCAAGGCCATTGATAGCTTGGCCCTTGCAAAGCACCAGGCAGTGATGGGATTCCTCCTGATTTAATCAAATGCTGTAAGAGCACGCTATTACATCCCCTGCATAGGATGCTGTGCCAGTGCTGGGAAGAGACAACTATTCCTCAAGACATGCGAGATGCCAAGATTGTAACACTGTATAAAAATAAAGGAGACAGAAGTGATTGCAATAACCACAGAGGCATCTCTCTTCTTAGTATTGTTGGTAAGGTTTTTGCCAAAGTCATCTTAATGCGACTACACAAGTTAGCTGAGCGCATATATCCAGAGTCACAGTGTGGATTCCGAGCTGGCAGATCAACAACAGACATGATCTTCTCTCTCCGCCAGCTTCAGGAAAAATTAAGAGAGCAGAAAAGACCATTATATATCGCCTTTATAGACCTCACAAAAGCATTCGACCTGGTTAGTAGGGATGGACTCTTTAAAATCCTCCTGAAAATAGGCTGCCCTTCTAAAATGCTGGAAATGATAAAGTCGTTCCATGACGGAAGCACGTCACAGCCCTTTGATATACGAAGTGGCGTTAAACAAGGCTGTGTTCTGGCTCCGACCCTCTTCGGAATCTTCTTTGCCTTACTCTTGAAACATGCATTCAGAGATGCAACTGAAGGAATATGCCTTCACACTAGGTCAGATGGCCGTCTGTTTAATCTTTCAAGGCTGAAGGCAAAAACAAAAATCAGAAGGGTCACTATAAGAGACTTGTTGTTCGCTGATGATGCTGCAGTCGTCACTCAAAGCCAACAGGAGCTTCAGAGCTTGATGAATCGCTTCACTAAAGCATGCAAGGACTTTGGCCTCACAATAAGTCTAAAGAAAACGAATGTGCTGAGTCAGGATGTGGGTGCTGCACCAGTTATCACTATCGATAACTATGAATTGGCAGTGGTGCACCACTTCACATACCTAGGGTCTACCATCAATGACAAACTCTCACTGGATACAGAAATCGACAGCCGCATTGGCAAAGCTGCAGCTACCTTTGCCCGCCTCACATCGCGTGTTTGGGGAAACTCTAAACTCACAATGAAGACCAAAGCTGCGGTATATAATGCCTGCGTCACCAGCACACTCCTATATGGCAGCAAGACCTGGACGACCTATGCTAAGCAAGAAAGAAGGCTCAATACCTTCCATTTGCGGTGTCTACGCCGCATCCTCGGCATCTCGTGGAAAGATAAAGTGACAAATGTCGAGGTGTTGTCACGTGCTGGCCTTCAAAGTATGTATACGCTTCTTAGACAGCGCAGACTTCGCTGGCTTGGCCATGTTCGCCGCATGGAAGATGGTCGCATCCCAAAAGATATCTTCTACGGACAATTAGCAGATGGCAAGAGAACAGTTGGGCGACCACAGCTGAGGTTCAAAGATCACCTCAGGGGCGCATTCCCATGGTCAGTTATGACTGAAGGGGCTATTATTATTATTATTATTGTCTGTTGTCAATAAGTGGCGAGGAAAAGGTACATCAAGGATCTCCTGATTACAACATGATTGTAATTCCAAGGAATGAATATGATTGGGATTGAAAAGATCACAAGTCTAGAATGTCATCTCAATATAGTGGAAAGGAAAAATAGTAAGTTAAAGATGTTGTAACAGTGGAGTGAAGAAAATCTTACTATAGAGAGTCAAGGTTGGGATATGGAATCTTGGAGAATGTTTTAAAATCTTGACAGTACTAATATACATCTGGGTCTAAAATAATAATGTACATTGGAAAAATAAATAATCCTGTGGAGAAAGATAGCATAACATGCAATGCTAGTTTTGGGTATGAATTATGTGCTGTTAACAGATGTCATAGTAGGGACAGTATGATTAATCAAGGTGACAGATATCAAGGAGTTTAGCATAAATGAGATCACAGAAATATTAGTATGAGGTAAGAAAAAAAACTACTGGTGTAAAGTGCCTGCATGAAAATGCACTAAGATGCGAAATTACAGAACTCTGGAACTGCAAGGACAAGAAGTCTGGTGAATGGAGCGTGGAATATGATCAGTTCAAAAGTAGAGATGAATGCTACAACAGAATAGTGTGACACATGTGTTATAGGTAAGGTTGTGTAACATTCTAAATATTAAGAAAATGTCTGTAACTAAATAATGTCTGTAAACTCGTAACACCGTGTTTTATCAATTGTTTTGTCATTTTTATTTCACAAAACTATACTATCTAATGAAAATCCTCCGTGTGCTGGTCTTGATTGTTGTCTGGGCATCAGTATTCTAGGCTGGAAAAAACGTTTCTCAGTGGGGCTTTGACATCTTAGTCTGGAAGCAAGTCATTCGAACTGTCAAAAACTGAAAATAGAGTACATGGGAAAGTTAGTACATTGTTAAAAAGTAGTTGCACATTCGCGGCGACCGTGTTCGGAGTGGCGAACACATAAAACACCTGGGCGTGTTTTAGGAACCGTCCCAGCCCCAGCGAGCTATAGCTGACTGCCTCATAGCCTCTGTCCGCTGTTCGATTTTTTTCTGCAATTCCAGCAACGCCATAAGGAAGGCCGAATTGGGATCATCCTGTGTGGTGGTGGTTGCAATACTGGGTATGGCGTTGTTGACAGTGGGCACAGTACTGGAGATGGTTTTGTTGACGTTGAGAGGTTGATGGGCAACTGAAGAAAACGTCAATGGCTGTACTGTAGCTGGAGGTGACATGACATTGACTGATTGTTGGGGCGCAGAGGAAATCAGTGATGATGGCAATGTAGCCTGGGAATGTGTGGCCGGAGGTGACATGACTGGCGGTTGTGGCATTTCTACAAATGTGGCCACAGGAGGCGATTCGTGAGGCTCAGGAAAAAACGATTCAACCGTGGTGTTGACTTCTGAAAGTGTGGCGCTGTCTACAAGTGGGGCGCTGAATATTGACTCGATACCACTATCTGAGTCTGATACACAGGACATTGTGTCGTCTTCATGTTCATTGGAGTTTTGGACCACTGTGTGAGGATCGAAGTGTTGTTCTATTATTTTCAGTTCAGTGTCATCCTCATTCAGTATTTCGGTTTGAGTGGCTACTGTCGTTCGAGTGTGGTTAAAAGGTGACGTAGGAAGGTCTGTTTGTGTTGTTACCAAGGTCATTCTTGGTTCATTGATATCTGTGTCATGAAGCCGTTTAACTTGGGTTGGTTTATTTGGAAGGGGGGTTAACTGTGTCTTGTTATTATGGACTGAATTTATTTGTCGGCGGCTGTGATCTTTGTTTCCTGACCTTATTGGACCTATTTGTGCCCTCCATCCATCTTCTGTTGATATGAGGCAAACTTGTCCATTCTCTGACGTTACGTTTTTGAATTCCCATAACTTTCTGTTTTGAACCGCAGTAATGAAATTTCTTACTGTCATTCTTTGAGCTCGTTTATTCAATGTGTTTCAGTGTTTGTTAGCTGCCGTCATGTGCCTTGTCTTGTTGTCATTATACCTGATCGATGATAGTATACGTGGTCTGCTTTCTGTTTCTTGGGAGATAAAATGTGGAGGTTTTCGCATTGAAACATAGGAGTGGTTTTGACTGGGGTTTGAACCAGGAACTGTCTCGATCTGGTACCTTCGTTTCTGCAAACCTCCACTTTGATTCTCATGTCTAATTTCACTGGTGGCGTGTCTTTTATTTTGGAGCTTGTAATTATTGGCGGGGAACATGTGTGTTTGATGTCTCGTGTCAGGTGAAGGAAACGCCGACGCCCGGGTTTGAACCATGAACACCTGGTCGCCAGTACAACGCCGAAGCCATTACACCAGCGCGGCTCCCGTTGCTGTTTAATTGCAGAGAGTGTTAGATCTAGATACTAGCTTAACCGCTAGAGTTCGTAATTTCTCCCTTACAGTCTTACGGGATTTAACCAGGTTCGGGGATAATCCTCTAGGATGTTCTATTAGAGCAGATGTGTTTTATTTATATGATTTACCAGCAAGAGCAGTTATGGTTCATTTGTATTTCCTTCCTTCCTCTCATGAATGTATGGCAAAGCAAATGAGTGACGACTTGCCTTTAGTATCAACTTGACTTTATTTAATTATAACGTAATTACAAGTCGACATGGCAAAACTTCATAAGACACATATGACAATTATTCTGCAGAGCATTTTTCTTCTCAAAATCCCGCTGTATGAGTTTTCTAACTTCATTATAACCATCCTGCATGTACATTTGAAAAGGAAGCTTTCAGCCATTATTTCCTTTCTAAATCTGCAACAATCATTCGATTTCGACATGTCAATAATTGTATAGTAATTAGTTCCTACTTACAGACTTCGAATATAGAGTTTAAATACACAAAAATGCACTTTGAAGAAAACATGCCATCATCCCTGGAATTTCTAATTCTTCAACTTGAATAACTTTCATGCAGTAAACTACTGCGTTATGAGCACAAACTTGCTTGTCTTACTAGCTAGACGCGTCCCTTCCAACTAACTAGGCTGCTGGGGAAATATCGCGTCCCTTCTACATTTCCTGCCGGCTGAATAATACTGAGCCTTACGATTGGTTAAAAATCACGTGACTAACGCGACTCTACAAGCGAAGCTTAGCCTAATTAAAATTTAATCTGTTTCTAGGAAAGTAGAAATTTATATGCTAATCTGGTTTTTATAGCCTGTTTCCAAAGGAACAACTATGTACACGGCTACACATCATCTTCAGGTTCGTTTCCTACGGAGCACGGAGCCATCATTACATCTGGTCCCCCCTACAGTAAACTACATCAAGTAGTCACGTGCTCTTGCAGCGGTGGTTTCTGTTGCAATGGTTTTTTGTGTAATGATAAGATAGTCAGCCTTTAGCACGTCAGCCTTTAGCCCGACAGCCTTTAGCCCGTCAGCCTTTAGCCCGTCAGCCTTTAGCCCGTCAGCCTTTAGCCCGACAGCCTTTAGCCCGTCAGCCTTTAGCCCGACAGTCTTTAGCCCGTCAGCCTTTAGCCCGACAGCCTTTAGCCCGACAGTCTTTAGCCCGTCAGCCTTTAGCCCGTCAGCCTTTAGCCCGTCAGCCTTTAGCCCGTCAGCCTTGAGCCCGACAGCCTTGATCCCGTCAGCCTTGAGCCCGACAGCCTTGACCCCGTCAGCCTTTAGCCCCCAACTTCATATTAGTCTAGTCGTCCTGTACACGGTTCTTGGGTGCAATAGTCATATTCTTTACTCGTCTCTTCAGCGCCCCCCCCCCCCCCCCTCTTTCCCCGGGAAATACACGGGGCGTGTGTATTATTAGTGATTCATATATTTCCAGTTTCGCTATGCGATACATTTTTCGATGTCGTATTATCATATTAGACATTACAGGTTCTGGTGCCGTCATGTGTCTTATAATTTGTTTCTACTGACTGTATATACAGTACTGTACCCTGGTACCAACAGAATTCCGTCTTTTTGAAGACCAGTGTCACCAATTTTTATATGTGGGAAAAAAAATTGGAATATGTTTTTCCGTTGGTTGTGATACTCCTTTTGTCTCTTAACCGCTGATGCAATTCAGCGTCAGGCAAAGTGTCGCGACATATAACAGGCGACATGCAGTTTTGGGAACCATTGATAACACTAATAACTATTATCCAAAGCGGACTATTTTCAGAAGTCTGAAAAGCCATTACCAGTACTCTCTTTTCCTGTCCCCTTCTCTCTCTTTCTCTCCATCATAATGACTCTACCTCTCCAAACAGCATTCATCACAAGATATCTTCGGCTTGGCCGCGGTAAGCAAGATGAATGGTTAAAACAAGTACAGTGCACAAAATGTACTTTTACATGTAACATTTCAATTTTGACGAACTGGCGCATTCAGTGCCCATGTTCTTTTTGTGTAAAATTAACGAGGGAAAAGAAATGATACGGAAATATGTGCTGGAAATAGAATAAGAATTGTGGGTGTAAAGGAACAACGCAGAAACGAATGTGTGAAATCTAGGTACATAAAAGAAACACTTTAGACTGCTGTAATCCTCAAGACTTGTAATTTTCATGCACAGCGCCACGTCTTTAGTGTTGTCTTTAGTGTTGTCGTTGGTGAATTTCTCTCATGCCAGCTATCAATCCATCTCTCTCTCCCTCTCTGTCATCCTACTTCACTTTCTCACCTTTCTTCGCTCTGACTGTCCAGTTTGTTCAAAGAGTGAGAGATTCGCTCTTCTCAGACCATGCCATATAAATGTTGACTGTCTGTGCTTTGTCAATCATTACAATAACTTGACCGCCACCTTCCACTGATCCACCTAATTAGATGTCTACACCACCTGTTGTCATTATTTTCATCACGATCACCATATATTATAGTCATTATTGTCATCATTATAGTCAGTATCGTCATCATTAGTCATATATATATATATATATATATATATATATATATATATATATATATATATATATATATATATATATATATATATATATATATATATATAATGCGAAGTTCAATTCTGACCTCTACTTTCCACGGTCCACTACGTGCTGGGGACCCTGGACTTGCCCTGTCCACCAGAGCGCTTGTTACGCTACTGGTGTAGTCGTAACCTATAATCTGCATCTTGATTTGACTTGTACAGTAACGCTTGATCATTGTGATACCACAGACAATGAGCGCAGACTTAATAGTCGCAACTCTATAATGTCACTCTATCATATAAAAGCCTAAAGAGAACCTTTACCGCCATAAAAACTACACTGCATAAAGGCCAGCGGCCTAACTACAATGTAAGTCTGTCGATTGTTTGTTTACTTCTGCGACTGGTAGATTTGTCTGTTCTTTTATGTTGTTATTTCATTTCTTCTTGTTGCTGCCCTACCTTACTTGCCTAGTACTGCGCCTTAGATGGAAATATTTGGTAGCCCATGCAATATGACGTGTGGTCATAATATCTCAGATTCCGTGTAACTGTTTCAAGATGGTGTCTGTCTACATCGATCATATCTGTCACCAATGGTCCTTTCTCTTATAATATGATATATGCTTTCATTGCAATGGAAAATATATGGAGATCAACGGAAATCAAGCCCAATGCAAACATTAGAATGTTCAACTCAAATGTCAAATCAATCCTATGGTTTGGCTCTGAAACATAGAGAGCAAAAAAAACAACAACCAACAAAGCTTCGTGCTATCATAAGTCGGTGCTTGTGTAGAATAGAAGGACCTCTAACGTGGAACTGATGACAAGAACCAGACATGAGTTAGTGGAACAAGAGATGACAAGAACCAGACATGGGTTAGTGGAACAAGAGATGACAAGAACCAGACATGTGTTAGTGGAACAAGAGATGACAAGAACCAGACATGTGTTAGTGGAACAACAGATGACAAGAACCAGACATGTGTTAGTGGAACAAGAGATAACAAGAACCAGACATGTGTTAGTGGAACAAGAGATGACAAGAACCAGACATGTGTTAGTGGAACAAGAGATGACAAGAACCAGACATGTGTTAGTGGAACACGAGATGACAAGAACCAGACATGTGTTAGTGGAACAAGAGATGACAAGAACCAGACATGGGTTAGTGGAACAAGAGATGACAAGAACCAGACATGTGTTAGTGGAACAAGAGATGACAAGAACCAGACATGGGTTAGTGGAACAAGAGATGACAAGAACCAGACATGTGTTAGTGGAACAAGAGATGACAAGAACCAGACATGTGTTAGTGGAACAAGAGATGACAAGAACCAGACATGTGTTAGTGGAACAAGAGATGACAAGAACCAGACATGTGTTAGTGGAGCAAGAGATGACAAGAACCAGACATGTGTTAGTGGAACAAGAGATGACAAGAACCAGACATGTGTTAGTGGAACAAGAGATGACAAGAACCAGACATGTGTTAGTGGAGCAAGAGATGACAAGAACCAGACATGTGTTAGTGGAGCAAGAGATGACAAGAACCAGACATGTGTTAGTGGAACAAGAGATGACAAGAACCAGACATGTGTTAGTGGAACAAGAGATGACAAGAACCAGACATGTGTTAGTGGAACAAGAGATGACAAGAACCAGACATGTGTTAGTGGAACAAGAGATGACAAGAACCAGACATGTGTTAGTGGAACAAGAGATGACAAGAACCAGACATGTGTTAGTGGAACAAGAGATGACAAGAACCAGACATGTGTTAGTGGAACAAGAGATGACAAGAACCAGACATGTGTTAGTGGAACAAGAGATGACAAGAACCAGACATGTGTTAGTGGAACAAGAGATGACAAGAACCAGACATGTGTTAGTGGAACAAGAGATGACAAGAACCAGACATGTGTTAGTGGAACAAGAGATGACAAGAACCAGACATGTGTTAGTGGAACAAGAGATGACAAGAACCAGACATGTGTTAGTGGAACAAGAGATGACAAGAACCAGACATGTGTTAGTGGAACAAGAGATGACAAGAACCAGACATGTGTTAGTGGAACAAGAGATGACAAGAACCAGACATGTGTTAGTGGAACAAGAGATGACAAGAACCAGACATGTGTTAGTGGAACAAGAGATGACAAGAACCAGACATGTGTTAGTGGAACAAGAGATGACAAGAACCAGACATGTGTTAGTGGAACAAGAGATGACAAGAACCAGACATGTGTTAGTGGAACAAGAGATGACAAGAACCAGACATGTGTTAGTGGAACAAGAGATGACAAGAACCAGACATGTGTTAGTGGAACAAGAGATGACAAGAACCAGACATGTGTTAGTGGAACAAGAGATGACAAGAACCAGACATGTGTTAGTGGAACAAGAGATGACAAGAACCAGACATGTGTTAGTGGAACAAGAGATGACAAGAACCAGACATGTGTTAGTGGAACAAGAGATGACAAGAACCAGACATGTGTTAGTGGAACAAGAGATGACAAGAACCAGACATGTGTTAGTGGAACAAGAGATGACAAGAACCAGACATGTGTTAGTGGAACAAGAGATGACAAGAACCAGACATGTGTTAGTGGAACAAGAGATGACAAGAACCAGACATGTGTTAGTGGAACAAGAGATGACAAGAACCAGACATGTGTTAGTGGAACAAGAGATGACAAGAACCAGACATGGGTTAGTGGAACAAGAGATGACAAGAACCAGACATGGGTTAGTGGAACAAGAGATGACAAGAACCAGACATGTGTTAGTGGAACAAGAGATAACAAGAACCAGACATGTGTTAGTGGAACAAGAGATGACAAGAACCAGACATGTGTTAGTGGAACAAGAGATGACAAGAACCAGACATGTGTTAGTGGAACAAGAGATGACAAGAACCAGACATGTGTTAGTGGAACAAGAGATGACAAGAACCAGACATGTGTTAGTGGAACAAGAGATGACAAGAACCAGACATGGGTTAGTGGAACAAGAGATGACAAGAACCAGACATGTGTTAGTGGAACAAGAGATGACAAGAACCAGACATGTGTTAGTGGAACAAGAGATGACAAGAACCAGACATGTGTTAGTGGAACAAGAGATGACAAGAACCAGACATGTGTTAGTGGAACAAGAGATGACAAGAACCAGACATGTGTTAGTGGAACAAGATATGAGACGACGACGATGCTGGAGATGGATAGGACAAACACTGAGGAAACATGTTTATATCGTCACAAGGCATTCCTTGCTATGGAATCCCCAGGGCAAGAGAGGAAGAGTGAGACCAAAGAGCACTGAAAGAAGATAATTGGAGACAGAAGGAAAAACATGAGAAAGACATGAAAAGGTCTTGAGCTGATGGCACGGGACAGGAAGACTTGGCATAAGTTTGTTGAAGGCATATGCCCCTGTGGAAGCTGAAGCATGATGATGATGATATGCACAAGGTCAAACAGACAGATATGTCTACGTTCGGTCAACAAACATAAGCACAAGGTCAAACAGACAGATATATCTACGTTCGGTCAACAAACATAAGCACATATATTCTTCTATAGGTACGACATATATTTCATTATTTACATTTTAAAATCTTTTTTTTTTACCACACAATTTAGTAACAACGTTGTTAATGACACAGTATCTGTGATAGAGATAAAAGTAATGTACCCTCTATGGCGTCAGAGAGCACTGCTTAGTTTTACTGACAAATAGGAACATTCATATATATATATATTGTTTTATTTTTTATTATTATTGACTAATTCTGAAACCGGACAACGATTATTTCATGACAATCATTCTTCGTTAATGGTGGTGTTAATATCTGTAAGCCGTTTTGAGAGAACTGATAGATAATCATCATGGAAGATCGAGTCGTGTTTGACAGCACTAATATGGCGGCTCTCTTGGATCGTTTAAAACAAGCATATAGCAGCTCTAAGTAACATCTCTGTGGGTAATTTTTTTTTTTTTTTTTCGTCAGTATGGTTTTCAATAAGTTCCGCAGTCGATTGGTTAATGTCTATGCTTGACTTTGCAAACTAAGCAAGCAAATACTGGTAGGACTACCTATCAGTCAAGCCCCTGATAGTTTCCTATATAAATGGACAGATATGAGAAAATAAAACTAAGACAAGTACAGATAGGGCACAGTGTTGGTGAGTCAGAATGTGCTACTGCCAAATTCAATCATAGAAAAGAGCAAAATGTCCCGCACTTAAGAAAACTATTTCTGCCGTAGACTGTGACTGAGCGACAGGCGTGAATGGACTAAAATGTCCCCTTGGGAGAGGGGGGGGGGGGGGGTGTTAAGAGAAGAACGGAGGAGAAACGCATTAATAACCTGTCTGGAGACTTGGCCAGCCAAAGCTAGCGAGTAGCAGTATTCCGGAAAGGGCATTATGACATCCCGGTTACCTTTCTATGTCTCACGCCATCACCAGCATAACTGCTCCCTCCTCCCTTAACTAAAGCGTTCGTTTGTTCATACTGCATAATACTCCTTCCACACACACACACACACACACACACACACACAGGGGCCCGCACACATACACATCTCTGTTATTAAGAACTCTTCAAAGCCTTATTCTACCTCCGCTACTGTTCCGCATGGACAGAGGAAGAAATAATCGATCGACTAAATTCGGTGCAATGTTAATCGAACACCTTAAGCAATAAAACACAAGGTCTAATGAGAGGATGGTAATAGGGGGTAGACTGAGGCGTTCCGAGACAGAAGTGAAATAACCAGAATGGGTTGTGTACGGTTACCAGCGATAATGACAAGTTTACATTACAAAAACAAACAAAAAGGAAATTGATGACAGGTTACAAGATGTCTGCTTACTGAACTAGCAATCATTTTTATTTGTGCTCCTTACGGAAATCATCATTCTATATGCTGACGTTGCCAGCCTCAAATGACTTGGACATCCACTAGCAATTTTCACATATTAATATCCACATGTCACTATACATATGTACATAGTTCACATGTTAATAATGCAAACCTCGTATAGAATTTAAAATGTACAACTTACTCCAATCTTTAGGCACACAGACTGCTGACTCAAAGAAATAGTTTAAGGCAGCTTGACGATGCCTCTTACACGTGGTCTGGGGTGTTGTTATTTTAACAATAATTTCACACTCTTGACTTTGTGATGTGCTATAGTGTCCTCAGATTCCGGTTTTCCGTGTTAAAATAGTAGCGTTTTCCAGGGCTCTAAGTCCTCAATATGCTCCAACAAGGTCCAGTCTGGTACTATTCCTAACTCTGGTAAAGTCTGGTTGTCTTCTTGGCGCAAGGTGAATTTTCACAGTGTTCTAAATTGAGTAAAGTGCCAGGTTATATGCCCCTTTCGTTCCTGGCAAGTGTTGTTTACTATTAGACCAGGCCCCGATCAGAAATGTAGTTATGTTTACATCTCGAGTGCCGGCCAATAATTTCAAACATGCGTGTTTAGGATGGGGTAATTCAAAATATTTCCACTAGAAATGTCTGTGCATTAATGCACAAATTCAAATTTCCAAATATGGAAGTGAGATTTCCGTACTATTCTCGTCAATAATTACATACAACTTCTTACATCTGCCCGGAACTATTACAACATTTCCGCTCAGGTGTGTCCGACTGATAATTATCGCGCCGTCCTTGTGCAAACACCGACCCTCGCGTACCCATCTGGGCCGTGACTCTGCACGACAGTAATTAGTGAATCACAATAGCAATATCAGCGCTACATAAATTGGCTGGGCGCACTCGTGCAAATCCGGTGCGGCCAAGATTTGGTACACGAGAATTTTACCAACGTGACTGTCGGTCAATATTGCATCACCTGTCTACTCTCTTAGCGGGGATGGTTAGGTAAACAGACAAGACGAATTATCACCGAAGGGAGTGTAAAACTGATAAGAAAATAGCTAATATCTGCTTGATAGCAGAGGAAGAAATGGTGCCGACCACTGAAGTTGCACGTAATCAGTAGTCACAAAATGTAACTGACTACTGCTGAAGAGGAGAAGAGGTCGACCCAATAATTCCGTCACAACCCCTGGGACCTACATATGACTAGTAATGCTGCAGTTAAATACAAATACTAAGTATCAACTTCTTCAACCTATATCTGACACAGAAACTCGTGAGATATTATAAGTGGGGCCATTCCACATTTATCTGTAGTTCTGTTAAACATAACAATCCCCCACATTTAATATTTCTACACTTCAGCCTTCTCTGTTTGTTACGGTTACTAATTTTACCTGACAGATTAGCTCATTTTATGGCATGCTAAATTCATGCGCAGATTCTAGCCAGATCATAGATCAGTATTTTCTCCGTACACTGTGCTCCAGAAAAAACACTGTTTCCCCGTTATCATTCCTTCCACAGCACGAAGTCTTTATTGTAGCTTGTCCATTGACGGGAAGTGCTCCTGCAGTGGTTCTGTATGTTAGAATTTGTTGTACAATGTGAGATCGCTAGCACCAAGTAAAGATAAATGAGTTGTTCCATAGCAGATACAGCCGTAGGGGAGTGAAGTGTTAGAGACTTTAGTATACTAGGTCCAACATTGAGAGTTGGTGGTGACCAGTTTTCTTTCTCGCTGCCTTTCCCTTCCATAACTCAATAGCAGAGTCAGGTACGCATTTACAGCTGGGTAAACTGCAGCTTGACGATACCATATTGCGAAACCGGCACGTTTGCCGCGAGAGGTCATTCTAACCATTCTGCCAATCGGAAGCTCCAGCCCCATGTACAAACTCAAATTAGTGGCTCCTTACGGCGACGTCCCTGACAGAACAGTAGTCCCTGTATAGGTAGATATGCTCTAGTGCTGGTGGTTTCTGTGGCAATTAGTTGTACATTATGAGTTTGCCAGCCCCACTCACAATCTCATGTTAATGGCCCCTTACAACATGCCTGAGTTAGTGGCACTCATATTCTTTCTCAGAAACCCGCGGGAACTGCATGAGGCACAAATAAATAACAAAACACGCAGACAGGAAAGTCTAAACAGGACCCAAAAACCGGCCTCGCTTTTACAATACATTCTGGCTGTCTCTTCTCGTGGCAGGCAGCATAATTTTAAAGACGACCTGAGAGTTTCGTTTCCATTTTAGCACCCTAGGAACCCCCACCACAGCTGGCTCACCTTGCAGGAAGCTTACACCAAAGCATCCATGTCCTCTTGCAGTGATTGTTTCTCTTGCAATTGTTTTACATGATGAGGTTGCCATGCACAACCTCCTATTAGTCGCCTCTTACGACCTGCATGAGTGTAGTAGGCCTAATCTTCTTCCTTTTTTTCTCCTCAGAGACCCATGGGAACTACAACGAGCTGTCTCTGTGCTTAATTCTGTTTACAATCTGCACCACCTCTATTAAGATGATCTTTAATTTTGCTCTCCCTTGTCCATTTTTTTCCTTCATAGTTTATCTATATTTAAAACACACACAAAATAATAAATAAAGCATACACAATTATTATCAATAAAATTTCCCTCGAGGACGCACATTTCTATCGCTGCTAGCGAAAAGACGATTTAATCCAAATTTGACACTGTATGAGCAACCCTGTGTACAAATCTGCTATGATAAATGGCCCCGTTTACATCTGAAGGACGGGTGTCTGGTAGCTTCGTCTGGTCTACAGGCGCTGAACATCCAATAGAGAAATAAAATCCCAGCCTCTTCTGATAAACATCGCAGTTAGTCAAGGCACACGTCTACGAAAATTGTTACTGGAATGGGTTATGAAGGTCAAGGGTTGCTAGGAAATAACCGTACTTATAATCTGTCATTTCATTTCTCCCCCCCCACCCCCCCCTCCCCACCCCCTTAAAGTACAGTAACTTTGTGAACGAAAGAACTAAACTGTATTGTAATAGGATTGAGAACTGAGGCAAACGGGTCCGCTGACCAAATAGGACATAGGGGTGGGAAGAGAGACATGGAGAGCAAAACAGAGATGAGAAAAATTAAAAGACACGTAAGGTAATCTAAACACAAGAGTAAGCCACATTGCATGCAGGAACAGTCCAGATCTCTGGCTCCTTAGTTGAGATAAGGTCATAGTGAAACTGACTGGTGAATTTACTGAAATGATGAACTTCCGCGTAAAATTCCGCGTCTTGCTTTACTTGATATCAAAGGAGATTTCGAGAACTAAAGAGACAGGCTAAATGTAAATTACGTAACTACCTTCTCAGGGCTGCGTTGCTAAAATGGTTACATTTATGTACGAGGTCACTATGGTTACAATGGTGTACATAGTCACTACTGCTATAGTTATTTACCGAGTCATTATGGCTACACTGATGTACCTGGTCATTATGGTTACAGGGATATACCTAGTCATTTTGGCTAGAGTGACATAAGCACCCACTGCGTGTATAATAACTAAATGCAATGGTGCAAGATACTTTCTAGTACAAATGATCTGATTCTTGGCTCTTATGTGAAGTTGAACAACACAATCTCCAAAGTGAATAGCTGTTTAGAATTACTACAGTTCACATGAATTTTTGTGGCAGATGAAGCAGGTGGAGTTTACAGAGAAGATAATGTTTGGAAACATAGAGAAATGTCTTACCATCGCCACCGTCAACTTTGGGGTAGATCTTGAGAGTTGCGTCTGCTCTAGCTTCCCCTAAACCGTTGTTGGCCACACAGGTGAAGGTTGCGTTGTCCTTGTTGGCCTTGACTGGTTTAATCCGGAGCACAGAGATATGTGGGGCATCATTAATCTCAAATCGATTCCGACGATCGTTTATTTTCTTTCCCGCGCGTTCCCAATGAAAGGACGGAGCAGGATTTCCAGAAGCCTTACAGATGAAGCTGACGGTGCCCTCCTCTGCCACTTTTTTGTCTCTGGGTGCTTGTGTTATCTTGGGTGGACCTGGAATGGCAGAAATATGAAACAGAATTACCAACCATTCTTACTTTGTGAAGTAACAGACACTATTTAATAATTCTGCATGATAGACAACAAAAGCTAATAATTTGAATGGTGGACAGGATAAAGCCGTAACGCGTAAACTCTGTGAAGAACAGCTGCTCAGAAGTGCAGGACATCGACCGACATGGCAACAGTAATCCAGCGTCAAATACTTAGACAGGCTATTTGAGACACCACAAGAAAAGGCTAGCAAAGTGTAGCCCGGTACTCCCACTGAACAAAGAATGAATAGGCCCATGTTTCCATCAGGCATGACGTAAGTCTACTATGATGAAATTGTACATTAAAATTAGTAACTTCACCATGTAAAACAAGGTGTTTTATGCAGAACCGCCTTGACCAGAGCAAACGTTAAAGTGCTTCCAGCAAAGGAGTCGTATAAATCTGAGGCGGTGGTCCCATGACTCATGACATTTAAGGAGCGGGAAAGGATCATCCATTTCCTTGGAATATGAACATAACTTAAGCGTTATCCCAACATCGGGACTAAATGAATAACACACTCAGCTTCAATATCTGAAACCACAGGAATTCCATTCTGCGGTGTATCTTACGGTGACAGTAAACATTATTAATTCATTTGGGATAATACTGAAATTTAGAAAAGCGCTGTGTAAATGACCAACCTGTAATGAGGTAACTCGAACGTTCCAATAATAGTTAAAGTTAAAAACAAAATACCACTAAAATCTGCGTTATCTCCCTTCATATGTCCCAGTCCATCTTGTGGGTGACTACATGTCTGTATCAGCTTTTGAAAGTAATGCCAAATATGATAAATCTGGTACATCACAACCTGCTGATAGAAGTGTTAATGAAAACTTACCGATTTAAGAAACCTGTGGAGGAAGACGGGCAATGAATGCATGGCCAGGGTGAAAAAACTAAATAATAAAAATTTTGTTTCAATGTTTTTCTTGGCACCGAACACGGGACCCTAAGAGCGAGAACAACTCTGGCGCATCTTCAGTGATGACAACTCTTACCAATAAATATGAGCTGAATAAAATAAATAGTCCATCACTAAATCTTTTTGTATGTGTGCCAGATGTACTTACTCTGTACTACAGGTAATCGAAACTCGAAGGTATCGTTAACGAGTGAGGAATCTTCAGCAATCAATCCTGAATAGTGGAGAGTTTGGAGTACTATGGTTATAACAAAAAACATTTGTAACGGTGGTATAACATTAAGACCGGACGTTTTCACAGAAAATATCAGGCTTGTTAACAGTGGCTAGGAGCTATGTTTATCTCTGAATGTTTTTTCTTCTTTCTTTCTTCTTTCCTTTCGCTACCAAGTAAGTGGGCAAAGAAATAAGTGGCAAAGAGAGAGCTAAAATACTATGTGTTACTTGGTTAAAGCAGCGCTAACAGTCTTATAAAAACTAACAGCCCACTAATGACCAGCAAGTAAAGATCTACTATGTCAGAAAAATAAATCAAAGCCCAAGACTGGAGGCGCCTACCAATGTTAACTAGCCTGATATTTCAGACAATAGAACTACGTAAACTTGGCATGAACCAATTCTTCCTTGTCAACTAGACTGGTTTAACGATGCGTTCTTTGTGTACCTACTGATATACCGGCTGGCTAAAACTTCCACTTCCTATTTTTAAAGTATTATTTCTTCACCCCGATCCAACTGATTTATATGAAACAACGCCAAGACAAAGAACATGGCATGTCATTATATTACAGACTTCATAGCCGCCGGCAATTTTTTCTGTCTAATGTGACGTTGGTTTATCGGCCATTTTAGATATTATTTCATTTTTATTGTTTCCGTAATTAATTCTAAAAAACACTTAGTAATCAAATAGTAGCTATTGCTCATTATTTTTTAGATTTGCGTCATTTATATCTAATACAACTGACTACATAAAAATGTGAAAACACGGAGTGACTATACAACCCAATTGCTTTAGTCGAAAACTATAAGCATTTGCCATGAACGCCACGAAAGAGTTGATGCTATTCTGATAACCAATAGGTTTTTTTAAAAGAAATGGTTTGACATAGCCAAATTTACGCAGGCTTTTAATGAGAAACAGCGACACACAGTATATTTATTTTACCATTACAGGTACCAAGAAAGATAGGCCACCGAATATACAGCATTCTTACTTACTTTATCTCGATGTACACAATGACAATAACCAAACATACTTTACAGCTATAGCCAGATATCCCTCAATAAATAATTTAGGTGGAGCGTGTGGATGGTTTTGATAGTGCTCTGAAAAAATATTGTCACAATAAATATACTGTGGTCGACTCCAGGTGTAATGGCATCACATCAACCCTGTACGATTTTCTATATATTCATTTTCCGATATTTGGTTGTATTTTAATTACCGGTAAAGGTGAATAAAAACACCTGTGACTTGGGGAAGGTGAAAAGGCGAATGTCTTATGAGACAAAGACTAGGGCCACTGTTACCACCAATAAATGTGGTACGGGCCGACTTATAGCAAGCTGTTACAAGAGACTGGAAACTCCATTATCAAACAAACTGCTACATTAATCAGCACTGTCAAAGAACACTGAAGTACCTTAACGTGCGCTTCATGCATGGGGTATAACTGTGATAGTAGTCATCCCTTACTCTCTTACTGAGCGAGGTACCCAAAAAAAAAAAAAAAAAGGAAATGGGAAGGGAAGGGGGGGGAAGAAGAACAAACGAACAAACTTTATTTTCAAAGGGTAAAGAATTGGGCACGCAGGTCCAACACTCTGCCCTTACTCTCTCTATCTCTCTATCTCTCTCTCCCTCTCACTCCCATCGAGCATACTGTATTCTTTCAGTCCCACGAGAGAGAGAGAGAGAGAGAGAGAGAGAGAGAGAGAGAGAGAGAGAGAGAGAGACAGACAGACAGTCTGTGTTACTGACTAACCTTCTTTCTTCTAGGAGAACTTCCAGATTTCGCACCTGGAATGTTCGGACATTAAACGAACAAGGGAAAGTGGCACAAGTAGCAGCAGAGATGAGGAAATATAAAATCGAGGTTCTGGGACAGTGTGAAACAAAGTGGAAGGGGGTAGACAGGAAGAAACTCATCACAGGTGAATTGGTGCTGTCCTCAGGACATGAAGACGAAAGTTCACACCACAGTGAAAAGGTAGCTCTTATGTTATCTAAAGAAGCACAGAAAGCACTCATTGAATAGGAAGCCGTTGGATCCAGAATAATAACAGCTACTTTTAAAACAGCTAAAAAGAAAATAAATGTAAATGTCATCCAATGTTATGCACCAACTAATGACAAAGAACAGTCTGTGAAAGAAGCATTTTATACTAGACTACAGTAAATTATGGAAAAAGTAAAAAGAAGAGACATCACAATTTTGATGGGTGACATGAATGCAAAGATAGGTACAGTCAACACCGGCTTTGAAGAAGTCATGGGAATAATGAATGAAAATGGGGAACTATTCTCAAACTTCTGTGCTTCAAATAAACTGGATATAGGAGGAAGCATGTTTCCACATAAGAGAATACACAAGGCAACATGGATATCACCAGACCATAGAACAGAAAATCAGATTGATCATATATGCATAAACAAGAAGTTTAGATCATCATTGCAGGATGTAAAGGTATATATAGGAGCAGATGTGGCATCAGATCACCACCTTCTGATAGCCAAAGTAAAAATGAAACTCAAGAGATATGCAACAATGCAAAATTATAGACAACAATTTAATGTAGGACATCTAAGAAATCAAGAAACAAGAGACAAATTTGCGGACACAATATCCAATAAATTCCAAGTGCTCCAACAGCTGGAAGATGTAGAGAATACAGAAGACTATTGGCAGCAAATCAAAACGGTATGGAAGGAGACATGTGAAGAAATACCGGGGAAAAGGGAACGACAACAAAAAGCATGGATAACAACAGAAACCATAAATACGATAAAAGACCGAAAAAACAAGAAGGCAGATTTAAACAAAAGCAAAACCAGAAGTTCCAAAGTGTCACGTGGGTCTTTATATCATTAAATTACCTACATCTTCTTCCTATTCTTTCACCAAATTCTTTTCGCATCATTCGTTGCGAAAAATATTTTCTTCCATATTCTTAAACTTTACCTTGTGTTTTTCTCATACTGGGATACGTAATTCTATTTACGTAGATGTCAGTGAACGAAGCTGTGATTTTCGCTTCTATCAGACCCGAAATGGCAGACAGTCGTCTGAATTTTCCAGCGAACACGCGCGGTTGCTTCGGGCTGATCGCTCAGGTAGGCGTTAAAACTATCACCTACACGGCGTAGAGCAGACATATAGACTGGGAAAACGTAGCTCTAGGAAAAATTTCCTAGCGTGAAGTGTGATCTGTCACCGCCTCCCCCGCTCAGAAATGGAAATCGGGAGAGGAAGGTGCCAAGGCCACTCATGGCAGTTACGACATGAGGGAAGCTGACACATGGTGTTAGAGAAGGGGAGATAATTTCGCTTGGCGAAATAGTTGGGGCCCTTTGTCTGATTTTAAGATATTGGCCCGAGTTTGAAACTTTAATTTCATTCTCTCTCTAAATAAATCGCAGTAGACAGGTGGTTCGCGAAGAGTAGAGCTGTATAAGCGAAGTTCTTAGTTTGTTGCGACAATTTGTCGAACTTCTAGACTTCCATAAATATAAGCGTATAATTCTTAATGTGCGATATCCTGTAGTGCTGTGTTTTAGGTAATATATTATTATCTAGTATTTTGTGAAGTGTTTAAAGCGTTAAATCGCCCATTTCATTTTAACTAGTTTCTTTTGAACATAGTGCTTAATTTATGGTTTGTATTATTTTTCTAGTGACGCATACAGTGGAAAGCAGAATAAATTATATTTCTAGCGTAACAAACATGTAACTATAATGAATTTAATTTAACGGCTAACACTCAGACGAAACTGGTTTAATAACAAACTTATAAACGCTAGATGCGACATCAGTGAATAGTGACGGAATACGCACCATATTCCTAAATTCCTGATGATCGATGTTATATAACTTATTTCACCGGTAGTTTAAATAATAAGTCAAGCTGTAGGCTTGCCGTTTTAAATGTAAGTTATATCCTTATACATAGTATGTATAATTATTTCATATGTGCTTTTTCCATTTTATGTAGTGAAATACTGGGGTGACCCGAACTTTACCAGCATTTAATAAGAGTTAATACTTGTGAAGAAATAGACAGTCCTTATTTTGAACCACGTGGGGTTCTCAAGTAACCCTGATCTGACAGTGCCTAGGCCAACAGAGTTAGACAGAAATACTAAATATCCCACTAACGGGGTCTCAAAGACTGTAATGATAAATACTGGGCCAGTGAACCAGATCTTAATTTCTTCCATAAACTCTACGTAGATTTTCTGCCGGGCGGCGTGAAGATTACAAGAAGATCAGAAACATTCCGACAGAGAGTTTGACTAGTACTGTGGCGACCAAAGATAGTAACTTCCTGAAAGTAGACACCGATCCGACATTCCTTAAATTCTAGAAACCAAAGCTAATGACATTGTGCTCTGCTAACTTTCGTGCCTGGACAATATTTTATGTGACTTAATCAGACATTCGAAAAATTAGAACACCCAAGGAATCGTTCCCTGAGAGTTTAGTACGTCTTTTGGAACTGGGGACTTCTTGGGCAAGGACTGCATTTTCGGGTCTGTGTGAAGGTCCTAGAATTGAGTATGTTCCCAGAGGCTGCGAGCAAAGTTGTGAGTATAACTGCATGGCCATGGCTGAATGAATGAGTGTACGCAGATCAGAGTGTTATTTTACAGTTATAGATTGTCGCCCATGTACTGTCCTAATTCTTTTGTTTAACCTGCAGAATTTGTTACTATTTGCTAGAGTTTCTTTACTTCTTAGGTTAAATCAGATTATTCAAATCTGTGCATACATTTACGAGAAAAGAAGAAAAACTCTTAGCCTAAACCCTACCCAACCCTAGTCTTAATACTCCTATCGAAAATCTACGACACAAAGCCAAGGCTCAAGAAGTGTACACAGAAGCAAACAAAGAAGTTAAAAGAAGTATCAAACGAGACAAGAGGAAGTATATTGAGGAGTTGGCAAGAGAGGCAGAAGATGCTACAGCCAAAGGAGATATGGGAGAACTGTATAACAGCATAAAGAAGCTGACGGGGAAATACAAGCAAACAAGTTGCCTCATAAAAGACAAGAATGGAAAACTGCTCAGCAATATACAAGAACAAATGAAGAGGTGGACAGAATATTTTGAGGACCTTCTCAATAGACCAGCTCCACAAAACCCCCCGGACATCCAGCCAGCAGAAGAAGAGCTACAAATTAACGGCGAAAGACCAACGAAGGAAGAAATTGTTGCGTATGGTTTTTTACAACATTTTGTTGTTGCGCATCAAAGAGCGCTGAGTTGAGTTTGGTGAAAATATTTGAAGATATGTGAATAGTACACTTAGGTGCATTATTATTGCGCGCAGTAAAAAAAGGATGACGTAGGAGTTTTTTGGGTCTTGAAACAATGACGTAGAGAACAAAATGGACCCCAAATAAAAACAAGACGTGAACAGCCTTGTGTTTGCTGGTTTGCTTGAAAACCCGTGAAAAAAGGGGTATATTGATTCGTGCCATGCATAGGAGTGCATACCAGGATGAGTACTGTTAATAATGTATAATTTGATGCTTATACATTTTTTAGACGGGCAGGTCTATACACCGTAAAAATCGGAGTCTAAAAAAAGTCTGCTTTGTCGCTAATGTGTGCTGAATTTGGGAAATTCATGTTAATGAAGTTATATGAGTTTGAAAAGAAGGTACGGGAGAAGGGCACGGATATAATCAATACATAGAGATGTATAGAAGTATTGGGACTAATAAGCAACAATGTATTACCGTCAAGGAGTATAACTCTATGTTACGAATAGACAGAATGACATTAACTAAGGACGGTTCATCATGTCTCATGGATCATGAGTTTTCAATAAAATGTGTTGTTATGTTACCGGAACAGCATTGGCTTCTTACCTGGTTATATTTGAGCTGTTGGGCATTGTTACGTGCAGTCTTTGATATCTTGCAATATAATACATTTGTATGCTTGTTATGTTCGCAAATATTTTGTAAACAAAATAGATACTTTTTAGTGCTTAAGGAAAAGTCATTATTGAGTTACTTCCCTTGAAAGGAGTTTCGCCACTTTCGATCGAACTCCGCGGATGAATCTAGTTTTACTACGATTTATTCTTTGTTTGGGTAGAAATAGATTGTTCTTGCTTCAGAATATCTATGGCCTGAATTTATGTGTAGTGTTTGTCTAGGTAGGACGAGTCTGTCTTATATCTGTATATCTTTACATATCTAAGTCGAACTATATGTTCTTTGTCGCTAGAAAGGTCAAAGGCTGTTCAGCGGATGTGTGGCTAGAGAGTTGTGATTTGGCTTCGCCCTGATGGGGGGCTGTTGTGTTTCTGTATCGGCTTGTCGCCGGGAAAAGTGATCTCAATATTTATGGGGAAAGTGATAGTCGTTTAGACCTATCGTGTATGCTTTACCCCAGTGTTTATTCTTATTGCCAAGGAATGGCAGAATCATATTTCTGATACCAAGGTAACAAAAGTACTTCTTATGAACTCTCTTACGAAGCCATCGTTTTCGATAAGCAGACGGTTTGTACGTCTGAGGGAATATGTAACTAGATGAAGATGACATTCATTTCTAGCAGCACTATATTGTATGATGAAGCCAATTGTATCAATGATAGAATCTACAAAGCCATAAGGACATTTAATGAATGACCAGCTTTGATACAGCTGCCTAGTTTGTATCAAAAAAGAAAGTGAGTGACAGCTCACGAGAGAAGCCATCTTGTATCCAAATATTTTGTGACTTTCAAGAAGAGAAAAGGGATGCCCCGTATTATCGCTTGATGAGTCCAGAGATCACTGCTACAGATGAGAACCCATTACTAGCGGTTCAATATTATATATGAAAATATGTGCTGAACTTTACATAGAGGAATCTTCGCTAGACGAGGTTAGGTCTAGAAGCCATCTTGAATATTGTTTATAAACTGACGTGCTTTGTCAGTAAACTCAGACGATATATATATGGGCAATACTGAGTGCTTGTCTACTGACATTTCATTGTGCTATTATTCAACGAGTGCCCATGTATCATTGCAAGACCATTTATCAATTGTACCATGATGTATTATGCCAACCTGTGATTTGTCACTGTATCCCGTGCTGTCGAATGTGTACGTCCAATTAAACTGTAACAAAAAGTACACAGCAGTTGGCGTCGATGACTTCCAGCCATACATGAGTGAGAAACAGAACATTTATCAACTCTTCGAACTCTTTCATCATTCGCGTATTATACTCTCACTCTATGTCTACACACCACTGCGTAGGTCGAGTTGATATTCCTATTCCTAACAACCACTCTGACGAGCAACGCTGGGGCCAACAACAAGTCTTTAACATTGGAGCTTCCACCGACCACCATACCTCTTAACATTGTGGTCCTGTAAATAGTTGATGTCAGTCCTAACCTTGCCTTGGAAGGTCAACGTTCGTGTGATGTACATATTCAAGTCTCCAGAGAAGTATCATAGTTGTACCGGGGAATGATGCTACAGTTTTCGATTTACATTTTCAAGTCCTGCTGTGTACCTGTGGAGGTTACATTGAGGGACGTCATTCGGTAACAGATACTTTCAACCAGAGCGAATTGCTGGTCCTTTTGAGAATTGCTCATCTTCAATTCAGCTGTATGAATTTCATAATCTGTGTTGGATAGAATACTTTACAAGAAGTATTGGGATTCCCGCAAATAAGTAGACATTGTTATGATGGTGTCAGTACCCTGATTATGATTAGTGAGCACCTTTCTTTGTCATTTTAACTCGTAAGATGCTTGTTCGTCATCATAGGTGTCCTGGGGTGTTTTCCTAGGTTGATTTTAGGTCGATGAATCGCAAAGGCTTACAGCCAGTTTCTTTGGGGCTGCTGAAATGTCGTAGATTTTTGTGTTGACGCCGTGGTTCTCTACGATATTATCTCTTCTTTAATTGTTTAGGTGCGGTGATGGTCATTGTGCACGTGTATATTTCTATGTAATTGATTCTCTTCATGGATCATTATGTTTTCAGTAGTACTATTATCTTGTATAATTTCTTAGTTGATTGATTTATAGCTGCATATTTTATTAATTAAAAGATGATTAATCTCCAATAATGAGTATCGATAAGGTTTCGATTATAAGATATTACTTATAATACTACAGTTTATTTGATGAGGTAAATATTAGAATTCAGAATTTGAAATGTCGACGGCGGAATACTTCATTAAACAGGGTAAAATTCTTGGTTTATCAGGAGACAAATTACAAGAGTTTGCTCAAACAGAATATAAAGAGGCGCAGGAAAGAGAGAAACGTCAGTTGGAATTAAAAGATAGAGAATTAGCCAATCAAGAACGTATGAAACGGTTGGAAATGAAAGAAAATGAGAAAAGAAGGCAAGACGAAGAGAGAATTAAACACTTGGAGATGGAAGAAAATGAGAAAAGGAGACAATATGAATTTACACTTGAGGGAGAAAAACGAGCCCATGAAGAGAGAATGTTGCAGTTAGAAATTGAAAGACAGAAGTTGCAAAATGGAAATGCTACTAGTCAATCACACACTCAGAATGATGGTCAAAAAGGTGACATTAAAATCCATTTGCCCATGTTTAAACCAGGGGTCGACGATATAACGTTCTTCTTGTCAAGATTTCAATTGGTATGCACAGAATATAAAATTGATAAAAGTATGTGGTGTAGCAAATTGATGAATTTTTTATCAGGAGAGGCGTTAAGTGCAATCGCTTCGTTAGAAGGCGATAGTCAAAACTATGATGAAGCTAGAGCTACGCTATTAAAAAAATATCAGCTTACAGCTGAAGGTTATAGAAGGCGTTTTAAAGAGTTGTTGCCGGAAACAGGAAAAGAGTTTTCACAATTCATTTCGGATATTCGTTTAACTTTTAATCGTTGGATCGAACTTGAAAAGGTACAACGAAATTTTGAAGATCTGGCAGATTTAATATTACGGGATAAGGTATTATCCTCAGTAAGTGATACGTTTTTGGCATTTTTACAGGAGCGGAATCCTAAATCGTTATCGGAAGTTGAGACCCTAGGGCGCCAGTTTTCAGTTGCTCATCCGAACTTGAATGTCAGAAACACTAAACTACATGAATCGTTACAGTCAGCGGGTGTTGCTACTGTAAATAACAGACAAGGAAAATTTTAGATCGAATAGTGGTGACAGAGATAGGTTTCGTCATATAAGTGCCAGTTCAGATCGAAATAATAATTATCAAAGAAATTTTTCTCATTCTGAAGGTGGAAATAGAAAAGATTCACCAGCTGGCAGAAGATGGAATAACAATCATTTTGGAACTGGTCAACAAGTTGATTTGGGAAACAGAGACAGAATGAATTGGCAACGAAACACTCCTAACTTTTACAGTTACAATAAAGCACGTTACTCGCAGAATAATAATAGACATTTGTATAACAATAGACAACAAAATGACAGGGCATTTCGGTCAAATAGTTATAATCGATCTGCTTACCATGGTAATTCCGTTCAAATGTCGGAAAAAAATGTCGCACATAACAATAATACTGTTAATCAAGCAAATGCGTGTGCGTCATTTGATTTTAATAATGCTGAAACATGTTTGGAATGCAAGAATCTATTTCAGCCTGACGTGGTATCCAGACTGAGATGTGGACACCCATTGCCGGCGTTACCTGCTATGTCAGCTCATGAAGGAACCGGGTCTTTAGAGTTTCACAAGGGCTTACTTAATGGCATGCCAGTAACTTTATTAAAGGATTCAGGTTGCACGACGGTAGGCGTGCGACAATGTTTGGTTGATCCTTCTTGTTGTACAGGCACATGGGTTAAGTGCATTACGTTTGGTGGTAGAATTGAGAAATTTCAAACGGCTGTGGTTCATATCGAGACGCCATTTTTTACGGGACAAATAAAAGTATGTTTGTTGCCGAATCCAGTTTGCGATTTAGTTCTTGGTCGCATTCACGGTTTTAAAGAGTGTACTCTTGAGCAAATAAATAATTGGGAACGAGAACACGTACACAGGGCTAATGTTGTGGTTACTCGAGCACAGGAGCAGTCTCAACATAATGTAGTACCACTAGTTAATGATGATGTGTTACACAGTAACATCAACAAGGAAGTTTTTTCTACTTTACAAAATAGTGATGTTTCATTAAAGAAATTTTTTAGTTTAGTCCAATGTGATGATACAAATGGTCATACTTCTCACAAACAATGGTATACTATCGTAAATGACATATTAGTGCGAAGATTCAGAGATAGTAAATCTTGTCATATTACTACTCAGATCATGGTGCCTAAGGTAATGAGATCCTATATCTTGAGTCATGCTCACGATTCCCGTTGTGCAGTTCACATGGGATACTCTCGTACTAGATCTAGAATTCTGGCATCTTTTTTCTGGCCGGGAATGTCGAAAGACATTGCGATGTTTTGCCGTTCTTGTGTTACTTGTCAGGAGGTGAAGTCTAGAGGGGCACGTCATTTGGCTCCAATTCAAGCAGCCGATATTCCGGTGCGTCCATTTGAGAAGATGGCCGTGGACATTATTGGCCCACTTCCTATAATGTCATCGAGAGGACATAGATATGTATTAACTTGCATAGATTTGTGCACGCGTTGGCCAGAGGCCATACCACTCAAGAACATTACTACGCAGGATGTAGCTGATGCTTTGTTTCATATCTTTACTAGAATCGGATTTCCGAGAAAACTGTTGTCGGACAGAGGTTCTCAGTTTGTGTCAGGTGCAATGACTGAGGTTATGGCAATGTTTCATATAGACAAATCACTGAGTTCCGTATATCACGCCGCCTCAAACGGGATGGTGGAGCGTCTAAATCGATCAATAAAACAGATGTTAGGAAAGATTACAATCGATTTTCCTAAAGAGTGGGACCGAGTTTTACCAGCGGTACTTTTTGCATATCGTGAAATACCGAATGAGCATACAGGTTTCAGTCCATTTCAACTTGTATTTGGTGCTCAGCCCAGAGGTCCATTGTCTTTAATCAAAGACTTGTTGATTGATTCTTCCTTGTCGCAAGAAACTCAATCGTCTTACGAGTATGTTGTAAATCTTAGGAAAAAAATCATGGATGCATGCCAGCTGGCAACAGATGCATCGGAGAGAGCTAAAGAAAAAGCTCGTATGTTACAGAATCACTCACGACGTTTTCGTCTTCTTGTACCAGGCGACGAAGCGTTCGTGCTTTTACCGAGCAAACAGAATCGACTACTGATAACTTGGTGTGGTCCATTCAAGATTCTGTCACGTATTTCAGATGTCGATTATGTCCTTGATGTTAAGGGACAAAGAAAGATTTTTCACATTAACATGTTGAAAGAGTTTCACTCAAGACCTGAACATCTTCAGGCAGTCTTTCACGCTGTTGATAATGTAGGTTCACATCCAACGAGCTGGGCGTCTTTATCAGTTATTCAGGAAGAAGAATCTTCTTTCCCAGCTGTATCAATGACGTTTCCTAGTCTACCAGTTCAATCTACCGAAACTTGGGAAATCGTGACAATCTGTCCGAATCTTACACTTGAGAACAAAACACATGTATCCGAATTATTACATTCGTTTCATGATGTACTTACAGACATACCAGGCAAAACAAATGTCATCACACATGACATCATTTTAAATGATGAAAAGGCTATTAGAGTGCGTCCATACCCGATACCATTACACTTTCAAGACAAAGTAAACAAAGAAATAGATGACATGCTGCAATTAGGTATAATCAGTTCTTCTCAAAGTAATTTTGCTTTTCCCATGGTTGTAATAAGAAAAAAAGACAATAACATTCGGCTCTGCATTGATTTTAGAAAATTAAATCAGGTCACAATTTTTGACGCCGAACCGTTACCATTATTGGATGATCTTTTACCAAAATTGGCAGATGCAGTATATTTCAGTAAGTTCGATCTGTCAAAAGGTTATTGGCAGGTCCCGTTGGCAGAAAGATGTAAACATTTTACGGCTTTTGCTACTCCCAGAGGGTTGTTCCAATTCAATTTTATGTGTTTTGGACTGATGAACGCACCTGCTACGTTCACTAGAATGATGAGAATTCTCTTCTCGCATAGACAAGATATAATCTCGTACATAGATGATATTTGTTTGTTTAGCAACACTTGGGAAGAACACTTTCACGGTTTACACTCTCTATTATCCACGCTCAGATCTGCTGGGTTATCTGCTAGACCATCTAAGGTGTATATTGGATTCTCTGAGATTACTTTTCTAGGTCATAGGATTGGTCATGGGAATCTTCAAACTTTGGAGCAGAATGTTTCCAAGATTCTAAATCTTTCCATTCCTAGGACAAAAAAACAAGTCAGGAGTGTGTTAGGACTAGTGCAATATTATGGTAAATTTATTCCTAACTTATCTTCAATTACATCAGATCTGTCCACTCTACTTAAGAAAGGGGCTCCTAATGTAATTAGGTGGACTCCAGAATGCAATGCTGCTTTTCTTAAAATTAAAGATTTGTTTTCATCCCCACCGATTTTAAAACTACCCAGGCTTAATAATCTTTATACTCTTCGAACAGACGCTTCGTCTAAGGGCGTTGGTGCTGTGTTGCTTCAACAATTTGATGGACATCTGCATCCGATCACGTACATTTCGAGAAAGTTAAACAAGGCGGAAATGAATTATTCGGTGTTGGAAAAGGAACTTCTCGCAGTGGTATGGGCAGTAACCAAATTAGAGAAGTATCTGTTAGGTGTACCTTTCGTAATACAGTCAGACCAGAAGGCTTTGGCGTATTTAAAGACGAAGAACCATAAATGCGCCCGAGCAGCCCGTTATTCGATTCTGATGCAGCCGTATAATTATACTATTCAAGCAATTCGAGGGTCCGACAATGTGGTTGCAGACGTACTGTCGAGGTGCCCTCAGGAAGACAGTACACAAGTTTTTAATGACAGTTAGTCCATGGTCACACCCGTGTGTTACCGGGGCCCGAAAGGGGAGCAAAGAATAGTAACACTGCACCCTACCACGCATGTCGTAAAAAGCGACTAAGGAGGGTATGGGCATGGGGCTGTTTACCCCATCCCGTAAAAACTTCGCACAGTGGGCTGATCACCTGCTTGCCAACCAATCTGATTACGGAAACAATGATAGATTGTTTGGTCTGTTTTTGTTCCACAAAGACGCCACTATGCGTGGTGGAAACAGCGATAGATCGATCAATTTGTTGTTGCCCTAAGACGCCACTAGGCGTACTGGCCACATACTGCTTTGCCGGTTGATGGCTAAGGATGGAAGAAGAAGAAGAAGTCCATGGTCAACAGTAGTGGTGATGTAATTGGGACATTGAATTTTTGTTAGTTTTATCCGGAACACAATTTGGTGTGTATGGTGTAAGGTGCACATACAGTGTACTATAATATGACTGCACGGCAATGATATTCTATAGCGTATTTTTGCGTGTAATATTATAGAGGTTCCTAGGGGCATTGACATAGGTAATTTGGGACCAATTTATGCATGTACTTGCTATTTTTTGGGGTTGGATCAGGAATAAACAGATATGGGATTTGCAGTGTACTCTGTATTGGTGAGGTACACATTATTGCAATCATTTTCCTATGGATAGGCAATCCTATTAGATGTAACCATATTATATAAGTTTTAGTTTTAGTATTATTGATACTAGAGGTAATAGAGGGTGGTGTTGATTTCCCGTAATTTGTTTTAATTTAGTAATATTATTACTTCCTACATGGATTTTATTCATAAGGCAGTAGATTATATGACTTGTTTATCACCGTTTCATCTCATCGACGACTGACTGATTATATTATGAGACATTAGCTGAATTAGACTTACTGAGACTTAGGATAGTATTATGTTGGTATTTTTTTTTAAATTACCTTAAGTGGTACAATTTTGAAGAAAAAAAGAAACTACGTGTCTTTTTTCTTAACGGTGGTAGGGGGTAATTGTTGCGTATGGTTTTTTACAACATTTTGTTGTTGCGCATCAAAGAGCGCTGAGTTGAGTTTGGTGAAAATATTTGAAGATATGTGAATAGTACACTTAGGTGCATTATTATTGCGCGCAGTAAAAAAAAGGATGACGTAGGAGTTTTTTTGGGTCTTGAAACAATGACGTAGAGAACAAAATGGACCCCAAATAAAAACAAGACGTGAACAGCCTTGTGTTTGCTGGTTTGCTTGAAAACCCGTGAAAAAAGGGGTATATTGATTCGTGCCATGCATAGGAGTGCATACCAGGATGAGTACTGTTAATAATGTATAATTTGATGCTTATACATTTTTTAGACGGGCAGGTCTATACACCGTAAAAATCGGAGTCTAAAAAAATCCTGCTTTGTCGCTAATGTGTGCTGAATTTGGGAAATTCATGTTAATGAAGTTATATGAGTTTGAAAAGAAGGTACGGGAGAAGGGCACGGATATAATCAATACATAGAGATGTATAGAAGTATTGGGACTAATAAGCAACAATGTATTACCGTCAAGGAGTATAACTCTATGTTACGAATAGACAGAATGACATTAACTAAGGACGGTTCATCATGTCTCATGGATCATGAGTTTTCAATAAAATGTGTTGTTATGTTACCGGAACAGCATTGGCTTCTTACCTGGTTATATTTGAGCTGATGGGCATATCTGAGATATTACTATTTCGTGATCCCTTGTGAGAGAACACTGCATAAATAATACAGGGACGATACAGTGCAGTTTTTGGCATACCCACGAATAAAACATTCGCGTGACACTTTTGTTGTATACCAATGTTCTAACATTCATATAGACACATATGGGAATAATAATGGTATACATATATCAAATGCAGACAAACTCTTTTAATACACGGGAATAAACGAATGGGCGGACAGTACCTTAACAGAAATAAAGAAAGCCGTAAAGCTTCTAAGAGATGGAAAAGCGTCTGGACCTTATGGCATTCCAGCAGAGGCCATCAAAGCAGATATCGACACGGCTACAGAGATGTTATATAAATTACTTGGTAAAGTCTGGGAAAAGGAAGAGATACCAGCAGAATGGAAGGAAGGATATCTGGTTAAGTTGCCTAAGAAGGGGAATTTACAAGAGTGCACAAATTATAGAGTAATAATGTTACTATCAGTGCCAGGAAAAGTATTAAATAGGATTATCCTTGAGAGATTAAAAGAGTCCATAGACAAGAAACTGAGAGATGAACAAGCAGGTTTTCGACAAAACAGATCCTGTACAGACCAGAAAGCCACTTTGAGAATAATAGTTGAACAAAGTCTGGAATGGAATTCACCATTATACATCGGATTTGTGGACTACGAAAAGGCATTTGACAGTGTAGACAGAGAATCACTTTGGAAATTGATGAGGCATTATGGAGTTCCCCTGAAGATCATTAATTTAATAAAGAAAACATATGAAGACATGACATGCAGAGTTCTTCATGAAGGACAGCTTACAGAACCATTTGAGATAAGAACAGGAGTGCGACAGGAATGCCTCTTGTCTCCATTTCTTTTCTTATTAGCAATAGACTGGGTTATGAGAACATCAACAACACACAACAGAAATGGAATGCAGTGGACTCTGACTAAGCAGTTGGATGATCTGGATTTTGCTGATGACTTGGCTCTTCTGTCCCATAACCATAATCAGATGCAGGAAAAATTGAAAACACTCGTTGAGAGGTCACACCAATTGGGTCTGAAAATACACAGGGAAAAGACAAAGATAATGAGAATAAATGCAGGTAATGAAAACAGGGTTGAACTTGAAGAAGCACCAATACAAGATGTAGAATCGTACACATATCTTGGCATCAATATAGACAAAAGTTGGAGGGACAGACAGTGATATCAAAATAAGAATACAAAAAGCAAGAGGAGCTTTCACTGCATTGGGAAATATATGGAGATCAAGAGAAATCGGATCCAATCTTCAACTCAAATGTGAAGTCAGTCCTATTGTATGGCTCTGAGACATGGAGAACAACAAAGACAACAACCAAAAAGCTACAGACTTTCATAAATGGGTGCTTGCGTAGAATAGAGGGATTAAAATGGTATGACAAGATTACCAACGTGGAACTGATGACAAGAACTAGACAAGTGCCAGTGGAACAAGAGATGAGAAGAAGACGATGGCGATGGATAGGACACACACTGAGGAAACCTGTTGATAGCATTACAAGACAATCCTTGTTCTGGAACCCCCAGGGCAAGAGAGGAAGAGGTAGACCAAGAAGCACATGGAGAAGAGAGCTGGAAACAGAGATCTTCTTCCTCGTTCATCCTGAAAAGGACGTTGGTTGCGTTGTGTCTGTTTACACCGGAGGTGTGATATCTGCGCCTTTCGGCCGGCACATCCGACTTCAGCATGGCATTTTTTGGGACCGGGTTTGCCTTTCCTCTTCGATCCCTACTCTCTCAGCCAGACTGCAGTGATGCAGCCTGTTTCCAGGACCACCACGTGGAGGTGGAGTAGGGTCTTGGTCAGCTCTGGTTCGCTGACCCTGACGCAAGCAGTCAAGCGAAACAGAGATGAAAATGATAAGGAGAACGTTGAAGGAACTTGAGATGATGGCACGTGACAGGAGGACTTGGCATGTGTTTGCTGAAGGCCTATGCTCCTTTGGGAGTGGAGGGTTATGAATGAATGAATGAATCTATTGTAGGCTTCAATGAAGTCTATCTTTACACAATATTACTCTTGGCAGAACTGTCGATAGAAGAGTAGTAAAGCTTCTATCACATGGGAGTTTTCACAAGATATTCAGATAAACGAAAACAATGCTGGCTGTCGCTAAGCACGTTAATTCTATAATCTGCCGACACTTTTATGAAGAATTTTGCAATGGTTTATTCTAGCTCGTTAAGCCCCCACCGCTGAGTTAATCAGTGGAATTCATTATTATAATATATATATATATATATATATATATATATATATATATATATATATATATATATATATACATATATATATATATATATATATATATATATATATATATATATATATATATATATATATATATATATATAGCTCTGTTTAGAGTGTGTGTTTAGTAACTTTGACTGAGACAAACGTGTAGTACATTTAAAAGGATTAAATCGAAGTTAAATTTGTAACATTACAAATAACAAAATTTAATAATCACTTTAAGTTTTAACAGTTGGAAAATAAATTGAATAGTTATGGAAAAGATTTCATCACTTGATTGGGATTTAACTGAATAAAGGAGGTCACTTTTGGCAGCGGATATTTTCACTTAGCTGCCAATGGTAGCTTCTTCTCCCGCTGGGTCAGTTCCTTTCCACTCTGCTGTAGGGAGATTTGATAACACTTGCTTGGTTGTAGCGCGACACACGCCCACAGCGAACACACACACACACACCAGCGCAAGGACAGCGCGGCGGTCTTTCTTTGAAGTTTGAGGACGGGAAATGTGAATTACGGTTAAAGCCAGACAATATTACTGAAGAATGAGGAAATAGCTATATAGGAATGTATGGCGGACTTTAAAAGTTTGCATTTACTGGACATTAAATTATTAACTACAAGAGAACGCCTGGTTGGACTACAATTAAATAAAAATAATTCAACAAAGGAGATAGACTAGGAATTATATCCAAAAGGATATTATTCAAATATAAATAGTTTTAAAGAAAATTAATATTTTTCACCTTCATCACATTTGCTAAAAGTTAGCTAATAATCTTTAAACATTTATTATAACTACATGCCTAAACGGATTTAAATATAAATTGGATAGAATGGAAGCCTCATATGGGGAAAAGGAAATGATACCTAGGAAGGAAGGAAGGATATAAGTGTGTAGTGAACAGAAGAAAAAAAACAAGTACAGGAAAAGCACAGATCGCCTCAAATCGCGAGATTAAACGAAAATCTTTTGGGATTTTTAGAGGTGCTTTCTCGTACGGGCGAGAGACTGAAATATAAGGACAGAGCGGCGCATTGGAAATCACACACACCAAATCCAGAAGCCAGAGTGAGAAACTGGAAGACAGTATCTGCAAGAAAAGTTATTTTTTCACGCTGCATGCAGGGCAGATTAACTTCAACCAAAACAGTCTCGCCGTGAGCTTATAAATCCTAAGAGGGTATTAAGTTTATTAAAGATATATGTATTACTAATATCATTTTATTTCAGAGATTTTATTTCCGATTGATTGTATCAGATATAATAAAAAGGGAATGACGCTAACCAGAGATAACCTTCACCGGCATTGTCAGGAAGCATAACCATTAATTGGTTAACCAAATATATCATGGCTAGTTCTTGCCTGGAAGCTTACGACATACCAGCAAGTACATAAGTGACTTGACATCCATAAGTGGAAGGCAAAGGTTATAGCGTACCTATGTATCATAACATGTGATTTATTCATGTATTTTGTTAATTCTGCACAGTATACATTATCTTATCATGCTATCTCTGTAACATACTACCATGATTCATTCATTTATATACAAACACTGAAGACATGGTCGCATCATGAACAGCAGTGGGTGGTGAGATTGTTGGAACACCATGGCCACCTATTACCTTTTGTTCCAGGTTTTATGATCAGTTTTTATGATCATTGCTGATCAAGATTATGATCATTCCTGACCGAATTTACCCAAAAGACTTGAAGACCGTTGATCCTGCGAACTGAAGCCAAGAGGTCAATCAATCTTCAACACCTTAGTCCCCCGTAGTTATAGGGCGGGCTGAAGGAAAGTCTTCCGGATTCAAGTGTGTCTCAGGAACCTCGAACTAAGATCAGATGAGTTTTATGTGTATCCATCCAACAAATCCTGTGAGCAGTTTCTAAAACGACTGTTTAATGATGACAACTAGATGGCAATAGATAATGTGACAAACTTGTTTTATAAGTTCAGTGGAAGATAAATCCAAGACTTTTTAGCTTGTTTATTTGATTTGTAACTGTAAATAATCATACATTTTACCATCTTACAACAACCATTTCTCATTACAAGAATATATAGATGTACATAATAAATTGGATAATTGTACTCATTTGACTTGTTAAATTTTTAACTGTTAAATTTTGAGTTACCTTTTCAAATTTAATTATATTATCACATAGGGTTACGATAGCGAAAGTAGCAACTTATACTTCTGAAGCCTAAATCTATTGTCCAGCTCAGAGTATCCACAGCTGTAACTCACTTGTGATACCAGTGTACTTCTCGGGCACTGGAACTTCATACTTTCTGGAGAGAGATTCTACTTCTGCTTTACCACTATTATCATAATAGGAAAACCTTTCGCTACATCTGCTCTCGCTCGTCTCTGGTCAAAGTTCAGGCGCCGAACGTTCCCAGAACGTTCATGGAGTAACGGCTAAGTTGGTTCTGCATCTGTCTATGAGACCCTCTTATGATGGCGTCTCGCAAAACGTCAGTCCCCTTCTACCTTCAATTGGTTCCAGAGATAGTACTTTCTGCTGGTACCACCAATAACTGGTAATAGAAATAGAAACAAAACGCTCTTCTGAGTATGGAGTTTTCCGACACAGTTATGTACCCCCTTCTCCCCCCCCCCTCTTTTTATTTTACCAACCCATGTCAGAATTTACCCTCGATGAGAATTAAATTTAATCCCTCGGGATAAAACTTCCTTTACATTTAAACGGAATAGCTTTAGCTTTACATTATATTTAAACGAAACGGTTAAACGTACAGATATAATATGTTTTACATTTACATCTCCACTGTTTAAAAAGTGTTCACAGTATAAATTCATTTATGTTTCATTTACATTTACACTTGTTGAAAAGTTTGAAACTTCTATTTATTTAAAATTAATATTTTAACATAGACATTTACACTGGTTGAAAGCTTGAAAACTTACATCAATTTTAAAATGAATATGTTTATAGGGACATTTACACTGCTTTGAAAATGTAAGTATTATACTTAGAATGTACATCATTTCTTTCATCTTTCCCTCCTTGCTCCATAGGGAACCTGGAACTACTTTATGCTTTTAGTTCTCTTTACGAAACTATCAATAAAGCAATCACCAGCCCGTGCAGTGGTGGTTCATGGATCATCATTCTAGATACTGAGGTTGCAAGCCCCAAATGACTTTGACATCCAATAGCGAGTTTCCCACATTAAACTTCACACGGTAATATATACATATATATGTTAGTTCACATGTTAGTAATAAAATATGAAATGTAAATCACAACTTACGCCAATCCTGGCTACAGACTTGTTTGCTCAGATGAATAAAAGAGACGAATTGTTCTCTTACACGCGTCTGGGATGTCTTTAATTTTACAATAGATTGCCCCTTCTGACTCCGTGTTTTTTTAGTTTCCTAGTTCCGGTGTTCCTTATTAAAATGTAGAGATTTCCTGTGCTTTTGTAAGTCTTATCTAGTTCTCCAATATAAGGTCCGGTTTAACACATTAGAATTATGAATCTAGTTCACTCTGGCGAGGTCTGAGGTCTTGGCGAGCTTGAAATTCACAGTGAGATAAAACTGCGAAATGGTCAGCCTATATTCCCCCTCAATGTTGTTATGAATCTAATCAGAAAGATCCAATCATTTCAAACATGTCGGGTGTAGCACTTTCAAAATATTTCCTACATGGAAAAATGTTGCAAAAGGTCACGTCTCCCATATATGGTAATATGATGTCTTGCATACACTCTCACAAACACATTTGTAGACTCATATTGTCTAAAATGTAATAAATCCATGATTACTTTTAACCAAGTGACCGGAAGCGATTATATCACACTTGTCTGCCCACAGGTGTCACACAGACAGTAATCTCGTTATCTGTCGTATGAGTACGCAAACTCGGCGTCTTATCGGAGATTTAAGCCGATAGCGCTGACCGATGTACGTGTTAATCTGCCGCGCCTATAACCACAAATCTGGGTAGCACTCCTTGCAAATGTGATATTTATCACCTACAGGGTGATTTGATAAAATCAAATATCTGCTACTTAGCAGAAAAATAAATAAAGAAAGAAAAGTGCGATAATTGACAATAACAATAACAATAAATTCTTTAAGCACCAAACACGGCGCATAAGGCAGAAACCAGTGCTCTCCAGGTTGTTCGTTGTGACGCCACTCCTCTTAGCTCTTGCACATTATTTAGGCCCAACGTTCTTCCTTCTCTTATTATTGTTCTTCTGAGTGTTTCTTTTGGTCTTCCTTTTTTCCTCTTACCCTCAGGAACCCAAGTGAGCGCCTGTAGTGGTATTCTGTTGTTTTGCATTCGTAGGACATGACCGATATATGACCATCGTCTTTTCCTTATATAGTCGGAGACATATTTCTGCCTAGAGTCTTCTCTTATTTGTTTACTGTCGAGCCTGGTTCTGTTTCGGTAACAATAGCTTGTTTTACGATAGTGAATTGTTAACTCACTGATCAACCCTCCGATCCAACCGACCGATTCGAGGGTTTCGAGGTCAGTTAATTGACAGCACCTAATAAAAATCAGTACCACAACTGTACCGATACTGCCTGAGAGAACTAAAGATCGATAGAGGTCGTCCATTTCGTCACATATTCTAACTGCTCTTGATTTGAATTCGCTCTGTTTTAAACTAACTTTTAGTACTATAGCTGTACGTCATGCTTTAATACTTTTTGTTTCACTCATCAGATGATAATTTAGACACCATACCCCTTACTTTGGCTTAACAGCGCTTTGTTCTGAATGATCACATCTCAAATCAGTGAAAACATTACCGCCTTTGGCGATTCTGACGTCATGTTCCTTGTCTAATCTGGATTCTAATTGTGATATCTGTCTTTAAATCTTACGTGCTGATGAAGTATGGTGTTACATCCGATCCTGCCAAAGACTTTTGAATGACTACTTTCTCTGTCACAGCAAATCAACTGCTATATCTAAGTTGTCTGTTCCATGTACGAAATAAGTCCAACATAAAAATAAAAATCGTAGTCTCAAACGTCAAGTCAGTCATACTGTTTTTCTTTCTTTGATCCTTAGCCGCCGACCGCCAAAGCTGTCAGTGGCCATCACGCCTAGTGGCGTCTTGTAGGGCAACAACAAATTGATTCCACTTTGCTCGGTCGGTGGCCATCCTTCGTACAGTGCCCCAACTCTGGTTCATTCTTTGCATCTCAGCCTCCACAGTCCTCCGCCAGGTTGTTTTTGGTCGGCCTCTCTTTCGTTTTCTTTCAGGGGTCCAAAGCATAGCTGTTCTTGTGATGGCATCGGGGTCTCTTCTGAGGACATGACCAACCCAGCTCCAGCGTCTGCCAGCTATGATGGTGTGCATGTCCTCTTGCTTGCTACGAGTAAGCAGATCTTGGTTAGTGATGGTATTTGGCCAAAAGATTCTGTGAATTTTTCTTAGGCATGTTGTGTGAAAAGAGGACAATTTCGACATTTCCTTCTCTGTAACTCTCCAGCATTCCGCACCATAGAGAAGCACAGAAAGCACACAGCTCTGACATAATCTCAATTTTGCGCCTGTGCTGCACTGGGAGGACCCCCAGATGCCGCCTAGGCCAAAGAAGGCCGCTCCTGCCCCACTCATTCTGATGTTGATGTCCCCGCCTGCCCCGCCGTCTGGTGCTACTATGCTCCCTAGGTATGTGAAGGTATCTGTCTGTACCAATTGCTGATTCCTTACTGATATGGGCTCAGGGTTGCTCACATTGAGCGTCATGACCTCAGACTTCTTTAAATTGATATTCAAGCCTACCTGCTGGCTAAACTTATTAAGTCTATCCGTATTTTCCTGGATGTGTTGATGTGAATGTGCTAGTAGTGCAATGTCATCTGCATATTCCAGATCTTCCAATGTAGAAAATGTTGTCCATCTTATTCCTCTTGGACTGCCCTCTGTTGTCTGGCGCATCATCCAGTCTATGACTGTTAAAAATAGAGTGGTTGATAAGGGGCATCCCTGTCGTACTCCTGTCTTCACCTCAAAAGTTAGGTTGCTCTGACCAACACTACACGTAAAGTTGGCATAGAGGCTTTTTATGATTGACACTATGCAGCTTGGAATTCCATAAGCCCTCAGTATTTTCCATAAACTGTCCCTATGTATGCTGTCGAAAGCCTTTTCAAAATCTCATCTCTCATCTCATCTCATAATCGTACCCTCTTCTACTCCGTGAAACGAAGTGTAGAGGGGACCCAAGTGCACAAGGCCCATGGGCAGGACATGTAATCGAAGTGACTTGGCAAACAGGTGATTAGCCCATTGTGCCCGAACTTGCCCTCATGTGTACTCATATTCGCTATAAAACCTCCGAACCATCGAGACGTCATTCCAGCCAAAATGGACAGAGTCTCATATACCCGAAGGTTTCGAGGGATGTCCTTCCTCATCTGCACAAAGGCATTTATAGAGGAACTCTCAGGACCCGTAGGTCTGAGGAAAGGAGCAAAATCTGTGACGGGCACAGCAGTCTTTGGTACTGGGAGGTCCCCACTCAGAGTGGTGCACCACACACAGTCAGTAAAGACAAAGGTCGCCTGCGGCGTTACCTTTTCAAAATCAACAAAATTTATGTAAAGCTGTCTTTGCCATTCTGAGCACTGCTCTATAATGTTCCTGAGAGTGAATATATGATCTACACATCTCCTGTTCTTTCTAAATCCTGCTTGTTCTTTCCTCAGCAGACCACAAACTGAGGAAAGAACAAGTCATACTGTATGGCCCTCAAACATGGAGGGGAAAAAACAATAACAGCCAAGTAATAGCAAACTTTCATAAATGGGTGCTTGTGTATAAAAAAAAAAAAAAGGGTTGAAATGGAAGAACAATGCTACTGATGTGGAACTGATGACAAGTGTTGGTGGAAGATATGCGACGCAGAAGTTGGTAATGAATAGGACAAGCACTAAGGAAACATGATAACAGCTCTACAAGGCAGTCCTTGCTCTGGAATACCCGAAATGTAAGAGAAATAGAAGTATACCGAATTATACAGGGAGAAGAGAACTGGAGACACAACTTAAAATATGAAGAAGGCACGGAAAGACCTGAAGCTGATGGCACGCGCTATAGAAGGACTTGGCATACATTTGTTGAAGGCCTGTACTGCTTCAGGAGCTGAAAGGTTAGCATGAATGGTCAGTACGTCCTGCTCTCAAGATCAATGTGCTCAAAACACCGCAACTGGCTTTGTTTTTGGCCTTACGTTTTGTTGTGGCTGTCAAGTTGTACCGTACTTTATAGAATTCTTCGCCGTACATCTTTCTTGATCTGGGGATACTATAAGCGCCGTGAGCACGAATTGAAAAGTCTTTCCTGCAAGAATATACTCAGCATGTTCGGTTTTTTCCATATGACTACACATGCTGCCGTTACTTATTGATTTTCAATTACCTCACTGACAAGTCCTCTATTCTCAGATCATCAGCATCATATTGGGCTGCGACCACTGATCGTCCTCAATATGTGTCTTCCTCAGCTCTACCCCTGAGATCTTTGTTGCCTTGGCTTCTTCCGCCGTTCTTCTACAGTTTCACATTGGGCTTCCCAATTTTTCTATTCCTCAAGAGAACTTTCTCATGGTACGTCTTATTTATCTTAACGTTATCTCTATATCATCATCAGTACTGGTTGTTGTCCTCTTCTCATCCACGGGTCTGTTACCACACCTAGCCACTGGATATGGAAGATGATACTGAGGTAAATGTTGGTGAATATCTGGATTTTGTATGTGACATTCTTCGGTGACATGCTACATTTCTGAACTATCTCTTAGAGAATATGCTCGTTGTTCTTTGTGCATTCTTCTGGAGGTTGTGGAGCCTTGAGAATTCCAAGAAATTTCGTATATACCACGCTTTGGGTACCATTATGTCTTAAAGTGATTACCTTTCTGCATACTATTTTTTTCTTGCTCTGTTGGAAAGGAAAGGTGCTGGTTAAACTGAACTCCCTCGACTGAACACCGGGGCATAATTAACGTGTTGTGATACAGTTATTCTTTTTATCTTATCAGAATGTTCTCATCGGATGTTCTTCAAATGCGACCTTTCCAATGAACAATACTCCCGACCATGGTTATTCACAACGATTTTCTGCAAAGGTGAATGGCTCAGTAAGGAACTGTTGCTTATCCTGTGATGTCTGTCGTTTCTAGTTGGCAGTTTCGCTCAGCTGGTCGCAGCGAGGATGGAAACCGATCAGCACACCTCACAAACCTTTACTTAATATAGTGAAGTCTCGAACACTCCCTTTCCCTACGGCAGTATCTGGTATGGGACCACCTTTGCCTTTTTCTGCTTCAATGGCCTCGGAGATATGAAGTAAATCCACTGACAGATCATATGCCATCTTATCCATAGCAGCAGCATGCTACTGATCCACTGACAGATCAAACACACTTTACTGTGTAAAGCAGTAGAACCACCATTGTCTTAGTGGCATGTTGTGAGTACACACTCCGAAAGGAACATCGAAAAACCTCCGTTCCCCACCTCTTAACACGCACACACACGCGCGCGCACACACCACACAAAAAAAAAGTTAGTTGCTTATCCTTTACAGGACGTGGCAATCAACCCCAGCTTTTATTGGCTGTTTGTGATTTTTCTAGGCAATTTTTTCATTCAGTAGTTTGCCATTGCTTTGTTGTTGTTTTCTTCTACTATGTTGCTGTGATACCCTGTTCAACCTGAAATTTGGTTATAATTGGGGTATATAGGGTGTTATCGTCTTCACTGGTATCTCGTTCGTAGTCCTGGAGGTGACTGGTCCTGAAAAGGACCACTTGCTGGCTGTCTGGATTCCTCTTTGTCCGTTTGTGGTGCCGTGTCGCTCTCATGGTGTTTTTTATGTCCTGCCTCAACTATCTGGCTCGTTTAGTTTTGTGTGTTTCTACGCTACTAGTTTCTGTTGCTTTTGTCTTCTTGCTCTCCTGTATCTGTGACAGTGCTTTTTCAATTATCGTTGGTAGTAGCTGTTCTAGCGTTTCTGGCTGCTAATGCTCTGTCTTGATTGAGTAACATTTGCTGTACGATGTCGATTTTCATTTTGTCTTTCGTTTCTTTGTTTTGTTCTCTAGTTTTTGTAAGGATATCCTCAACGATCCTTCTCTCTGATTCAATTCTTTTGAGTATTTGTTCGTTCTCTGCCTTTAGCTCTGTGAGTTTGGCGATGTCAACTTCTATCTCGTGTTTGATGGTTGTTTTCAATTCTTTTGAGTATTTGTTCGTTCTCTGCCTTTAGCTCTGTGAGTTTGGCGATGTCAACTTCTATCTCGTGTTTGATGGATTTTGTTTCCTGTAGCATTGCCTGGGCGCTCTGTAACATTTCTCTGGCGCTCTGCATATCTATTATGTCTTCACCGCTGTCCTTGTCGTCTACGGGATCCTGCTTGTTTCTGCTTTCGTTCTGCTGTTTCCTTTTCATTTCGTTGATTTCAGCGGTCAGCTTGTGTAGCTGTCTTCTGTCAATCGTGCGCTGTTTTTCTGTAGCATCCGCATTCACTCTGTGTTTGGCCTCTTTGAAGGGTATGTTTTTAGACACGGCCTCCTTCAAGATGCTCTTAGTTTCCTGGAACACAGGGCATCCTCTGTACCTTGCCCCGTGGTTTCCGTGGCAGTTTGCACAGATACGGTTTTCGTTAGTTTCTTTGTAGTTGCGGTCCTCCTTTGCCCTGGGGCAGTCGCCATATTGGTGACTACCCGCACAATACCGGCAAACTGCATCTCTCCTGCACGTCTTTTTTGTGTGCGAGAACTGCTGGCAGTTGGAGCACTGCATCACCGGAGGGATATAGGCTTCTGTCTTTTTGGTTGTGGTTTCGAGCGTCAGTCTCTCGGGTCTTGTCGATCCTTCTACCGTGACTATCATCAGATTGGTATCTTTCTTGGCCCAGGTTTTTAGCCTTTTGCCATTATACCATTGTTAAAAATCCACACAAAGCGATCTGCTACCAAACCGCCTGCACCAGGTTTCGAACCTGGTATATCTGGATTATGAAACTGCGTTCATATCCATTAGGCCACAGACGCCGACACACCACACAAACCAAGAAGAAAAAAATTATTTCAGCAGTAGCTGAAAGAAAAAAACCGCCGACCTGACGATAAAGCGTAAGTCGCAGATTCCATTATATCACTAAACATGATGGACGTGTCTGCCGAGTTCCGTTCTACGTTGTCATTGACATTACAAGTACATGTATTGATTTTTTAAATCGTTCTAACGATCTGTCAGTTATCTTATTTGCTGGTCATGTTCGAAGCTTTAGATCACTACCGGATGCCTCCACGGACTAACCTCCTTTTGTTGCTGGAGGTATGATCAATCCTGTCCGTCAGTTCTACAATACACTAATTTAATTATTCTGCAAAGTAAAACGTAGATTTTTATTTTGTATCCTAATAGTCGACATACCAGTGAATAACCCTTCGCATTGCGGTAATTTACTCAAACTAAGTGTCGAGAGAAAGACGGGACAAGGGCATAAAATAAAACACACACACAGAAAACAGAAGAAGACAAAGTCACATTAATCAACCTCATTTCCCAATTTGAGGCTGCTGATAGGCACAGGAAGGAGGCTAATGTAATTCACGGTGACTCATGTGTCATGGGGTCGCGGTCATTACAATGACCCTCTTACTTTGTGACTGGGGATTGAATCTGCTCAATGAAGAATTATGAATGGTTCGTGTGGTTTCCTTTCTCGTTACCCCTTCCCCCAACTTAAATGTCCCCAAAGGGATTGGCAAAATAATGATATGAGAAGGAGAGAATAAAACAGTCAAATATTGGATTGACCACTGCCAGCATTATTCAAATTTGACTGACCACTGCCAGCATTATTCAGACTTGACTGACCACTGCCAGCATTATTCAAACTTGACTGACCACTGCCAGCATTATTCAAACTTGACTGACCACTGCCAGCATTATTCAAACTTGACTGACCACTGCCAGCATTATTCAAACTTGACTGACCACTGCCAGCATTATTCAAACTTGACTGACCACTGCCAGCATTATTCAAACTTGACTGACCACTGCCAGCATTATTCAAACTTGACAGCCAACAGGACACATTTCTAGCAAGGAGGCCGGTGATATGAGACAACAAGAGACACATAAGGATGAGAACAGGAAGACATCATTTTAGCAAGATTTCTCTTCTTTCTGATAAAATAGTCAATGACGCGTGCTTAACTTTCTGTTTTTCTTTCTACTAACAAATCTGATTTACAGATACGAAGGCACCAGTGCTAATAAAGCAAATTTCAATACTTAGATGTTAAAATTAAAATACTGGGAAAAGTTACAATGATATAACACGGCATATACAGTATAAAACGTGAACGACAACCATCTATTTTTAACTTATTACCTTTTTCATCATGTTATAAATTACTGGTATCTTCTCATGTGAGAATAAATGGATTCAGTATGGAAGACGAGAGAAAGGAAGGGCAGAATGTTAGACGGACCTGCGTGCCCAATTCTAAACCCTTTGAAAATAAAGTTCGTTTGTTCGTTCGTTCGTTCATCAACAGATGTGCATCTTTAATAAAAGTGAATATTTATTTTTAAAGATATAATAAACTAGATATTGGAGTATGATTGAAAAGAGAGGTAGAAGAAGATGGATAGCTCGAAGGGAATTGAATCGAATTCTCTATACGAACTGTGCAGACTGCTACTTCACCCAACCATTAGTACCGTAACTGCAGTTTATAGCTGGTGATTTAGTTGTACTGTATATAATCACGTCTCCGCGTGATCTGGATAAGGTCTTACATTTATTCCCTGTCTACCACGAACCACTCAACCTCTTCACTACGTCTAACCAACAATATGAACAGGACTGCGTCAGGCAGTCGTTAAGACTATACAACACACTGAGATTAACGAAAATATGCATTAGGAAAACTAATTCTTTTATCTCAGGGAAACACATAACTAAGTCATGTCTTAGGGAAATGCTTAATCAAGTCGCTTATCTTATGGAAACTCTTAACGAAATCGACTATCTTAGGGAAATGCGTATTTAAGACGTTTATCTAATGAAACTCTTAACTAAGTCAAATAAGTCGTTTGTATTAGGGAAATTCTTACCTAAGCTGCTTATCTTAGGGAAATTCTGAACTAGGTCATTTATTTTAGTAATACTTCTCCCATTACCAATTGTGATACACTTCTAATATTGCATATGTTAATGTAGCTCTAAACTGATGACTTTCTGGGTATTGATTATACCTCCAAATGATGCTGGTGAATATTACGATCAGACATATCACTGACAACTCCAGTGCTATATTACACTGGAAAAAGAGACTCGTCAATCCTATGTCATCCGAGGCCATAATCGAATTGTGTCGGGTCGAATCTGGAAAACGATTCCATTCCAAGCATTCGCAAGCTGCCACCAGAACTTAACAAGTAAATATCGATTTCTCAATCTAGGTTGAAGAAATCCAATATCTGCGGACGCAATCAAATCTGGGTTGATGTGATGTTTGTAAGTGCAACAGTAAACAAAAAAGTGATGAAAGCTAAATTTGGACAGCATGAAGCTAACAATGTCCACAGTCACGTTATCCGAGTCACGTGCTGTGTAACGTTTGAATCTCGCGCCAGGTAAACAATAATAATTCATATGCCTAAGAATATCCATTAAGTTTCCATTGTCGATGTGCACTATCTCCCTATTATCAGATACAATGAGTACACGTTTGACAGATTACATAACATTTGCATTGTGAAATATTCATTAAAAAAAAAGAACTAATTTTTTACGTAGAGCTGGTGTATTAAGACAGTATTAAGAGCAGATAATGTAAAATGACATATAGCTATTTGTCTAATGTTCTGTAGTTATTAATATGACCTTAATATGTGACAGAATGATTACTAAATATACCACCACTGCATTCTCCATGCAGTATCTATTAATATATATCTTCGAAGATCCATTATAGGTGTTGATGAAAACACGCTACCCATAGTTTTCACAAACGAAAGAACTTCCGTTATCACTGTCGTTAAAGAAGAACTCCCCTCATTACTGTCGTGAAAGTAAGAACTCCCCTCACTACCGTCGTGAAAGTATGGATTCCCCTTATTACTGCCCTGAAAGTAAGAATTCCCTTATGAATGTCGTGAAAGTAAGAACTTCCCTTATTACTGTCGTGAAAGTAAGAACTTCCATTATTACTGTCGTGAAAGTAAGAACTCCCCTTATCACTGTCGTGAAAGTAAGAACTCCCCTTATTACTGTCGTGCAAGTAAGAACTCCCCTTATTACTGTCGTGAAAGAAAGAATTCCTCTTATTACTGTCGTGAAAATGAGAACTCCCCTTATAGCTGTCGTGAAAGCGAGAACTCTCTTTAATACTGTCGTAAAAGTAAGAACTCCCCTTATCACTGTTGTGACAGTAAAAGCTCCCTTTATCACGGTCGTGACAGTAAAAGCTCCCCTTATTACTGTCGTGATCATTAAAACTACTCTTATGAATGTCGTGAAAGTAAGAATTAGCCGTCTTACTGTCGTGAAAGTAAGAACTACCCATATTACTATCGTGAAAGTAAGAACTCTTCTTACTACTGTCGCGAAAGTAAGAACTCCTCTTATTACTGTCGCGAAACTGAAAACTCCCCTTATTACTGTCGTGAGATTAATAACTCCCCTTATCACTGTCGTGAAAGTAGGAACTCAAATTATTACTATAGTGAAAATAAGAACTCCATTTATTACTGTCATGAAAGTAAGAACTCCCTTTATTACTGTCGTGAAAGTAAGAACTCCCTTTATTACTGTCGTGAAAGTAAGAACTCCCTTTATTACTGTCGTGAAAGTAAGAACTCCCCTTATTACTGTCGTGAAAGTAAGAACTCCCTTTATTACTGTCGTGAAAGTAAGAACTCCCCTTATTACTGTCGTGAAAGTAAGAACTCCCCATATTACTGTCGTAAAAGTAAGAACTCACCTCATTACTGTCATGAAAGTAAGAACTCCCTTTATTACTGTCGTGAAAGTAAGAACTCCCTTTATTACTGTCGTGAAAGTAAGAACTCCCTTTATTACTGTCGTGAAAGTAAGAACTCCCCTTATTACTGTCGTGAAAGTAAGAACTCCCCTTATTACTGTCGTAAAAGTAAGAACTCACCTCATTACTGTCATGAAAGTAAGAACTCCCCTTATAAATGCCATGAAAGTAAGATCTACCCTTATTACTGTCGAGAAAGTAAGAACTATCCTTATTACTGTCGTAAAAGTAAGAATTAGCGTTATTTGTGTCGTCAAAGTAAGAACTACCCTTATTGCTGTCGTAAAAGTGAGAACTCCCTTTATTACTGTCGTGAAAGTAAGAACTCCCCTTATTACTGTCGTGAAAGTAAGAACTCCCCTTATTACTGTCGTGAAAGTAAGAACTCCCCTTATTACTGTCGTGAAAGTAAGAACTCACCTCATTACTGTCATTAAAGTAAGAACTCCCCTTATAACTGCCGTGAAAGTTAGATCTACCCTTATTACTGTCGTGAAAGTAAGAACTCCCCTTATTAGTTAGTTGCTTATCCTTTACAGGACGTGGCAATCAACCCCAGCGTTTATTGGCTGCTTGTGATTTTTCTAGGCAATTTTTTTCATTCAGTAGTTTGCCATTGCTTTCTGAACGGTACGGCGCTTATACCATTGTTAAAAATCCACACAAAGCGATCTGCTACCAAACCGCCTGCAGCAGGTTTCGAACCTGGTATATCTGGATTATGAAACTGCGTTCATATCCATTAGGCCACAGACGGCGACTACTCCCCTTATTACTGTCGTGAAAATAAGAACTCCACTTATTAATCTCATGAAAGTAAGAACTACCCTTATTATTGTCGTCAAAGTAAGAACTACCCTTATTGCTGTCGTAAAAGTAAGAACTACCCTTATTATTGTCGTCAAAGTAAGAACTACCCTTATTGCTGTCGTCAAAGTAAGAACTACCCTTATTATTGTCGTCAAAGTAAGAACTACCCTTATTGCTGTCGTAAAAGTAAGAACTCCCTTTATTACTGTAGTGAAAGTAAGAACTCCCCTTATTACTATCGTGAAAGTAAGAATGCCCTCATTACTGTCGTGAAAGTAAAAACTCCCCTTATTACTGTCGTGAAAGTAAAAGCTTCGTCATGACTGTAGTGAAAGAACTCCCCCTATTACTGTTCTGCAAGGTCATAACTCCCTATATGGTTCGTGAAGCAATAACTTCATCGTAGGGAGAATATATTTTCTGACCAATCTGGGCAAGCGCTTTAAATATTTACTACGACCTTCTCGGTTTCAAAAAAAAAAAAAAAAAGGAAATGCTGCAAGAAAACTACACACAAACTGTTTAAAAGTTAATACTTGTCTTACCTTTACCAGGTGTTACTGTGCCTGATCTTCTTACTTTACTTATCCAGCAACGTTCTATGCCGAGTGATTTATTATTTAGTATATTTTATTAGATCAAGCTAATGAGAATAAATGCAGTAAACGATAGGTAGACTGCACTTAGAAAAACACCATACAAGATATGGACTCAATTTATATATTCTGACAGTTGTGCCAACAGTCGATGACACCTAAGTGGCCATCCATAAAAGACGTCCACAAAATTCTGGCATTTTTTTAACCCTCCCCTCCCCCATGTCCATCTCTGTCCCCCCCCCCCCCTCTCCCCTTTTTTTGGACGTCCAGTCCACATGGTCTTGAACAGGAGCATAGAAGTTAAAACCTCTTCGTATTACAGATTTTGAGTCTAGAAGGATTGGAAGGCCTGGCATGAGTGACAAAATCCGAAGAACGTTTATTTGGGCTTAGATGGACAGTAAGAAGCGTTCGAAGACAAGAGGGTTTGTTACTCTTGATAGATTTGTATGAGTGAGAGTTGCCATGTGGTTTGTGAATTGGACGTCCACTTTCAACTTAAATACCCCCCCCCCCCCCCCATGTCTACAGTTGACCACTTTTCACAAACACCTCCCTCCCCACTCTCCTGTGGACGTCTTTTATGGATAGCTCCTAAGTAAGAACACATTAGACTAGAGGGGATTTCACTGAACTGGGAAATATGTGAAAACCAAATGAAGTCAAGCGCCATATAAATTTCAGCCGGAATGTCAAGGCAGTTGACGATGGGGCTCCCCAATACTGAGAACAACAAAGACGACAACCAAGAAATGGGTGCCTGTTGTCACTTACTACCAGCACCTTCTTTGTCATTTTTTTCCCTCGCTTTATAAACAACTTTCATGAATCTTCAAAATCATATAACCTGACGTCAGCTAGACAACTCAAAACATCGCTGAATGCATTGCTATAAAAATACTGGTGATTAAGACTGCCTAATTGGACACAAAAAAGCATTTTCCGAACGATCCATCTGTTATATATAAAAAAATGACCACTAATGCGTCGATGTATGTATATTTTTGAACTGGGAATAAATAGCAGATTTACTGTGCTTTGCTAAACCTGTCGTAACCAAGAAGGGTTCACGGCTGTTTGTGCCTTATACCCGAGCGATCTTTTAGTTTCGGTGACCGGAATTCTGACACCGGGTATAAAAGTTTCATATGCACCGTAAAAAACTACTGAGGGTTTTGACGGAGAAAATCAGCTGATGTGTGTGTAAAATCAGTAAAATATAAATCATTACACACTCGTTCTGGATAAACACAGCGCTAAAATTCTTTTGTGTACTATAACTTTGTTCTGTGTTCTATTTTTGATTGCATTTTTATTTGTTTGAAATTAGTTTTGACGGAGTTACAGACTTTTGAAAACAGCGTCATCATTTGAGGAAATTCATAAAATAAGTAATCTTTTTATTAATTTAATATCTAAAAATCGGCCCATTCGTTTGAGTTTATAATTATAAAGACTTCTCGAAGGGAAGCTAAAGATTATTTCCACATACTTTTTTTTTGGTTTAATATCTTGAGAATGTGTGGTAGTCAGTTTTGTGAGTTTGGCATTACAAGAACAAGCATATTGTCACCAGATTTTATAACATTTAAATCACTGTAAACGCATTCCTGATACTCGCAAATTTTAAATAAGGTTGTAAAAAAATAACTTTTTGTAAAGCACCATCTGTTTTTGCATTTTCATTCATTCATAATGATATTTAGCTGCGTATATAAGCGTCAGAAAACATGTAAAGCTATAGATAGATTACTTCCACAATACTTTGATCTATCTTTCAAGTCTTGTTAATCTTGTATTTATAACATGAATGTCTTTTTTTTTATTGTGTGTGAGATAAGGATTCATTCAAAGTTACAATGCAGGTAGTAAATTTAGAGAAACCAAATTCTAAATCTAATACCATCCTTTTATCAATGGCTAGAGTCAGAGATACATATGATAATTTAGAAATATTTATGAATGGCATGAAAGCTCAGATAGAGTCACTAAAAGATTTAGAGTGGGATGGTAAAAAAGTTGTTGTTTTCTTATTCGGGGATTATGACTTTTTGATGAAAATGTTTGGTTTGTCTGGAGCTCAAGGAATATACCCATGTCTGTGGTGTCTCCAGCAAAACAAGGAAATAAAGACATCCAGAGAGCATACAACTTGCAAACCAAGAAGTTGGCAATGTTGATAAGAGATTACAATAGATATATGAAATATGGGAAAGGGAATAAAAGGCAAGTGGCACGTTACCATAATTGTTTACACAAACCAATGTTAGAGATTGAAATTGAAAATGTAGCTCCTCCTTACCTTCATATTTTATTAGGCATTGTTTTGAAACACCACATACTTCTAGAACAGGTAGCCGATACAATAGACGCAAAGATATTTGAGAATCCGCAAGAGATACATGCAAACATTAGTACTATTAAGAACTTGAAGAGATTTGGTTGTAACTGGAAACAGGCAGAAGAATTAGAAGCTAAAATTGAATTTTTTTCAGGCAGGTATTGAACTTTGTGAGGATAAGGAGGAGACAGATAGTTTTAAAGTTAAACTTGAAAATGCACAAGATGCGCTGGCCAAACTCCAGTTTCAAGATCTGTGTGCTAGGTCTGGTCCAGTTTGCTCACACTTGGACAAGGTACTAGCAAAACACAAAATCATACCACAGGCTTATCACAGCAGAGCATTCATAGGGAATCACTGCCACAGATATCTCACACAAAAAGTTTATAAAGATCAAAATCATACCACAGGCTTATCACAGCAGAGCATTCATAGGGAATCACTGCCACAGATATCTCACACAAAAAGTTTATAAAGATCTTACAAGAGCAATCATTACACAAACACTGAAAATTACAGACAAGATATAACTAACATAGCTTTTATTGCCCAAGAACAATTCAACTCACTGAAAGAAGCATTTGAGAAAGTACACAACAAAATATCACACAGTAAACCAATTAGTAAAGAATCAATAACAGCATTAATAGAGACTTACATGTCTTTGTTCAGAAAGCTATTCCCCAGTAAAACAATTCCTAAACAGCACATATTGGAAAAACATTGCGCAGACTGGATCAGAACTCATGGCTTTGGAATGGGCATGCATGGAGAGCAAGGAGGAGAATTTGTACATTCCACTATTTCCAAAATTGAAAGACGCGCCAGCGGTATTAAAAATATAACTTCACAATTAAAATTTATAATGGAAACTCATTTGTTACAAATTTCTCCATCTGTGAATGTACAGATTCATCCTATAAAAAGAAGGAAGTGTGAATGATAATTGAGCGAAATTTTGGGGCTAGAGCAAATTACGGCAGTTGTTGCGTGAGAGTGACAGAATTAACAGAGTGTGGAAATCATTTAATAGATGTATTTATTAAATACACCTATTTACCTATTAAATTGAACATTTCGTTTTACTCATGACCATACTCATTTTTACATGACCATCGTGATGTATGATTGAGATAATTGTTAGCTCTCATGTTTTGGGGACAATTGGGTATATATTTCACACAGAACAAATTAACAGTTAACCTCTTCCCAAACCCAAATCATGGGTACCGATACGCATCATGTTTCGGTGCTTGAAATCATTTATACAGATCATGTTGTATGTAAAGCTTTGCAAACAGTGGAGCCAAATAATGAAGGTCTCTGTCTTTCAAGTAACGGACACAAACGATCGTAAATGCTGCTGCGAGACTATTAGTAAACGGCTTCTAGCTCGAGTACGTGGTGCGATCAGCGCTGACATTGAGTTTCATGCTGTCCCATATAAAGCTGACATTTGTCATACTTCTCGTGCTGGAAAGGGCTCAAAGTATTACCATGAAAGGGCAATTGCAGATAACGATTAGCATTTCTGATATAGATAATGTAATATGATAGAAAAAAGTATAGTCAATGGTGCATCTTATTCTTTAATATGATTTGTTTTGACAAATCTATGCATTTTTTATTTTACATTATCTACGACACGTTTGGTTACACTATGTTGGTATACAATTTTCAAAAATGAGCGCTTGCTTGCGTAAAATAGAAAGATTGAAGTAGTACAACAAGATCACCAATGTGGAACTGATGACAAGAACCTGACAACTGCCAGTGGAAGAAGAGATGAGAAGAAGAGACACACTGAGGAATACTGTTGATAGCATTACGAAGTAGTCCTTGTTCTGGAGTCGCCTAGTGTAAGGGGGGCGGAGAGAGAGACCGAAAAACACATGGAGAAAAGAACTGGAGACATAAATGTAAGTGAACATGAAGAGATCAACTTTGACCTGATGACACTGTTCCTTGAGGAGCTGAATGGTAAATGGTGATGATGAAGCTGCTGTGATATGGAGTAACTTTATGTGCAATATACAGGATTTTTTTTTAAGAAAAGAATTATTAATGGGGTGTTTGGCATAGGTATTCTTAAACAATACATCTCACATACCGACAATTTAATATGAATACTGGCGGGTGTGTGGGGGGGAGAGAGAAGAGAGAATGCCGCTAAGCAACTTTAATGTTTTTGAGAATGATTTGTAGATTCATGCTCAGTACGGTTTCTGAAGTCTCTGAGGAGACCATGAAATAATGGAATCACTGCTCCTTCAAGCGTAACGTAAGAGGCGAATAATGTGAGGCTGTTGCTTAGGCGCTGGCAACCTCATGATGTAAAACATCAGCAAAAGAAAATACCACTACAAAAGTGTATGAAATGTTCTCGAGCAGCTTTATGGCTAATTGCTGTGATGGTCCTTTGTTTGTTAAGGAAAGTAAAAGGAAAATGATGATGATGATGCAGTCTATTATATATTATCTTTTCCCTTCTTATGGAGCATGGAACCACCATTGCAACCGGTCCTCTTACAGGAAACCTGCATAAAAGCGTTCAGATGCTCTTTTAGCCGTGGTTTCCATAGCTACTTGTTTTATTCGATCAACCTCCTATCCCCATGCACAACCTCATTTTAGTCGGCTCTAACTGAGGAAGCGGCAGTTCTAGTCTTTATTTGTATCTTAGGAGAGGCCATAGGAACTACACAGACTAGTCAAAGATAGGAACTACACAGACTAGTCAAAGATAGGAACTACACAGACTAGTCAAAGATAGGAACTACACAGACTAGTCAAAGATAGGAACTACACAGACTAGTCAAAGATAGGAACTACACAGACAAGTCAAAGATAGGAACTACACAGACTAGTCAAAGATAGGAACTACACAGACTAGTCAAAGATAGGAACTACATAGACTAGTCAAAGATAGGAACTACACAGACTAGTCAAAGATAGGAACTACACAGACTAGTCAAAGGTAGGAACTACACAGACTAGTCAAAGATAGGAACTACACAGACTAGTCAAAGATAGAATGAGGAATAACTTCCAATAAATAAGTCAACATAACATTTCCTTCTTTTCTCCGCCCCCCCCCCCCCCCCCCCCCCCACCCCCCCCCCCCCCCCCCCCCCCCCCGACTCACCCCCCCCCCCCCCCCCCCCCCCCCCCCCCCCCCCCCCCTTCCAAAGTATAATTAACAAACTACTATCTCTAGCCTAGCGGTTCAATTGAAAAATAACAGCTGCTCAAGAAACATGTACCAAAAGACAAACGCTGAAAGTTTGTCCGACGATTACTCATAGCGGAAAGCTAGAACACAACTTGGAGGACAGAAGACGGGTAGGTAATGACAAATGAAAGTCAGAAACGGGAAAAATGTGTTTGCAGCAAAAATCATAAACAACTCAAATGGCTTGATGATGATGGTTGTTAGAAGGGTTAGTGTTAGAAGGAGCATGAACGCTCAATAATGCAAAATGGAACTGAAGTTCCCATTACTGACAAAACTCATCTAAAATATTTATCTAAATGTTTTACAAGTTAAAAAAAAATATGTTGAAATATTTTACTCAATAAGTTAAATTAAAACAACATTTCTGTTAGCATACTAATGCCATCTGTCTTTTGTAAAAGTTAGTGGATCTAGCAAGTCAGTGCTAAATCATTGGGAGGTTGAAAGTGAAGCATCTATGGGAACTTTGAGCCTCTTCCGCTCGAGATTTTAAACGTGTTACAAACTAATATATTATAATATTTTAAAAATGTACTCACCAGTAGCGTATGACGCTCCGTAGACAGCAGGGACAGCTGTCAAATGGAAGACAAGAGCGCACAACAGCCAGCTCCCCATTTTGGAGCAGAGCAGGGACGGGAGTGAAACAGCACTCACACTAGATGGAAGATTTGCTTACCTGCAGAGAGCACACAAACAACATGATTACCGTCACCTGATCATCTTCCTGTAGGATGAAATCTCTTCAGACCTTAATGGACAAAGCTCCTTGTCACATCAAAGTTACAATATTGCAGTAAATCCACCAACGTCTATAGAATCCATCAGGTCACAAATACACACACTTTATTATTTCTTTTTTCATATTTCCATTAATTAATGTGCTATTATTCCGGAACGCATTTCAAAGCACATTTAGCAGAATAAATAAACGTCCATGTGACTATTATAAATAAATTGTTACTTTAATATATCACTTTGGTGTTTCATAAACTTGAGTATGAATACAACGCAGATCCGTGCGGTTCACTCAGGGTCACTCAAAACTGTTTTCAGTTTGTTCATATTCCCAGATATGGTGTATTCAGCACAATATTTCTATACATAATCTTTTAAGCAGTAGGGCTATGTGAAGTTGTTACTCGGTATTAAAAAATGGTTAAGGAAATCATACGTCTATAAAAATGACAGAAGCAGCCCCGAAATTAGACCACAACATACATATAAGAAATAGACTATGGGGTTAATTTCTGCTGAAAAAAAAAAGGTTCGTGTCGTTGCTGGTACTGCTGTTGTGATCTCCAAATATTCTATACCAATAAGGAATTTTAGTGTCGAATCTTACAAAACTATCATACCTACTGGATTCTGCCACCGAATCTAAAAGAACGTCTGTAATGAACAATGGTTAAAAGAGTCGGTGTATCTTCGACTGCTGAAGTTACTTTTTGTCATAACGTTGTACGCAGGTTAAAGGTAGTCCTACGACACATACTGCCGTAAGGGAGTGGAATTGTTAAGAGACTTCTATATATGGGACTTCAACTCTATACGATGAAGTTAAAAACCCATCCTTTCTGCCCCCCCCCCCCCAACTCACGAGCAGAGCCTAGTACCCATTTACAGCCGTGTAGACTGGAGCTTGACGATATCTGGTTTCAAACCTGGTAACTTTTCTTCCAGAAACAAGCGCTACAAGCACTCAGCCACTCAAAATAATCTCGATAATCAAAACCTGACCACAAAGACACCTAATCATGACAATTTATTTTCAATTTTCTCACGTAGAATACACAAACACAATTGCCAAATACGCTGTAGCGTCCGCTCTAGTAAGAAGTTTTAAAAAATGCACCGAATCTGGTTTTTTGTGCGTTAAGTTTTGTTGTTTTTTTTTTAACCCTCAAGGCCTTGAAGAATGACACGTCACATTTTATCAGTATATCTTGTAGTAGACATATAATACCATAATGACCACTGGACCATAGCTGTCCAAAACAGTTCTTTCAATGGCCATTAAAGAAGATGTAAATAACGATAAGAAGTTTAACTAGTATATCACAAGGTATTCTTTATGACAGGTCGAAAGTTTATCCAAGCTGCTAAATCTCCGCACAAGATAAGCCATAAATGAGCTTTGAACTCATGTACAATAATTTCTTAACGTGTTATCTAACTACACTGCACAATGGCAACGCTGACACCCGATTCGAGAAAATAACAAGCTCGTAGAGAAGTGAGACAAGATGAGCGCGTATGGCCGTCACCAATCTGAGTACAAACTCCTAACTTGAAAGCTCACACGCGTTCAAAAGAAGGGGACACTGTGACTTCATAAAAAGGTCCTCAGACAATTGGCAACAAATAGGACCCAGTGTCGTGTCCACTCAGTGACAGTATACCGAGGGCTAGTCCTATTTATCGACACTGGCAAAAACAAATGGGAAATTATGCTCGGAATCGCGCGTGGCTTGACGGTGTTCTCTCAGGTCCCCCTGTAGTCATTGATCTTCGAAGGGAATGGTTGGGTTTTATTGGGGGGAGAGAACGACATTTTTGTGGCATTGGAAAGGGAACAGATTTGACTTGGGATTAGACGAGAGTAGGTACGACGGTATAATAAAATATGTGTCACTAAGAAGATTCAACTGAATAAAGAGGGAAAAAAGGGGAACTATTTTTCGCACGATAATATACAGATTAGGTCGCAAAAGTGTTGCAAGAACAAAGGCCAGGGTTTCAAAGTTGTCTGGTGTCACATATGGAGTAGGATAAGGCTGTGCCCATCACAACTACTATTTATCAAAAATAGTATTATTGAAAGTGCAAACAATTACCAATTACAATCAATCTTCGCTATTCGCGGGGGTTTGTTGTTGTTGTTGTTTAACTAGGGCTGCTGAGCTTCTCGCTCTTTAGCAGCCAATACCAAGTTGGTATTATCAACACTGTAGATCTAGTCTTTTCTGCTATTCCGAAACGTGTTGAGTTAAAGTCATGAGTTCCAGTTTCTCCAGCTTGGCTTGCATTCAAAGGATCGTCACATCTGGTCCCAAGCTTGGAGGAAGAAGTGCGTGGCATAGTGTGCATTCCCCGCCATCCAAGGGGGCTCTCCAACTATGCAGAGCTAAAATACTGTTCTACGGTTCTGGGCTCTCCCAATGAATTGTCACATCCTGCACAGCGCCACTTCTCAGCTTCCCATGCCTATCATGGGGTCCACAGTTAGGTCCTTCTGCATGCAGTCAACCAAGTCAAAGAATTACACCTGGGGCTCAAGTGACTTCTCCAAGCTTAGTGTGCAATGTTAGGTTCTCAACAAGTTTCACCATAGAGGGAATCCCCGGAAGTGTATGGATGGTTTCAAGAGTCAATGAGGATGTAATTAGCCTCACATACATAGGTTCACTCCCACGTATGTATATTGTAGCACTGTGCATAGATGGTGGTCATATACAGATGACTCCAGATATGCCTCCATGCATATTCGCGAGGGTTAGGTTCATTGAAAACCCCGCGAATTGAGAACTATTGATCCTATGGGAAAAGGGGTGTTAGGTTTCTGCGGGATCCTGTTCACCATACACTATTGCTACAGATCACAATAAACTCATCATTTCGTGTACCTTTCTTGTAAAAAAAAAACAGCTTATTTATTATAATGTTCATTTTATAAATGTATTTTATACACTGTTTTCTTTGTAATAGTACCGTATGTACAATCTTTTGGTGTACCAATACTCACTCACCCACCCATTCACTCACACTGTTACTACTCATTCACACATCCACAGCAAGGGCACATAACCTCAAAATGGGAGGGTCTAGAAGTAGACGAGGATATGGAAGAGGACAGGTCAAAAGGTCGTAGCAGACATCTTAAAGAAATATGACAATAAACATGGTACCTGTACGTGTACTCTGTCGGAGGCCATTAATATCACCTGAGACGCTTTACTGTAAGGTTTTGATGTTGTAATGGTTCGGAGTCAAACTGATCGCAATGATACAAGTGAAAATTAAAATAACATTTAAACACCATGGGTAAAAGTGTCCATTACGACATCTCGAAAAATGTGACCAACGTAGTAAAGAAGTGGAGGAATTTTAGAGACTACTACAAAGATGAAGGTGACTAGTATAGACATTACTAACTCTGAAAATACCTCACATGTGATACTTTTCTGAGCCAATAATTTCAAATAAGATACACCGCGCACCGAACCCCTACTTAACTTGTGATAGTTGTAACAGTAAAAAAAGCGTCAATCGGTGCGAACACAGCCGTTGTTAACTGTGCTCTAAAAATAATTGCACGTGACACGGACAACAACAATCTTTGATCTTTGAAGTCCCCGTCTAAACTGACAGATGATGGAAAACAAGCGTATGTGAAAATATGTGTTAGGCTAGAGACAGCGAGAAGACAGTCGGCGCAAGACAGCAGAAACAGGTCACAGAAAAACGTTGAACCGACAACATGTAAAAAGATGTTATTCTAGTGTTCCCCTGGAAATGAGACGTACAATTTTCTTCCATGAAGTAAGACCAACAACAACAACAATTATACACTTTACAGACGAACGACTGAGAAAGTAAGACTAAATAAATCATGAAGATAGTATCAATATGGTGAAGGTAAGCGATACAGTGAAATATATCACGCAGATGTGTGGAAACTATACAGAAAATCAATATAAAGAAATGCCACTGTGGTGTTGGGAAGCAATATAAAATAAATGTACTACGAAGGAAAAACAGAAATAAAGCTTGTTGCATACTCGTATCAATTCAGTTTATATGGAGGGAGCGGAGAAAAAAAAACGTTTATCCAGATGTACTAATGTGACAGTAGGGAGATAAAGACATGATGTAGTGGTAACAATAGAAACACGGGAGATTTGTTGCCCTGGTGTGCAATAATGCAAAAGGGATAGAAACGCGGGGAAAATGTGGAGAAGGAAACAGAGAGAGAGAGAGAGAGAGAGAGAGAGAGAGAGAGAGAGAGAGAGAGAGAGAGATTACGCTCAAAATAACGCAGCGGCGTAAAAGTGTACTACGCACGAAAATAAGCGCCAAGGTGGCTCTATTTGCAAGAGTAGCGAACCAGAATGATTATGACCTTTGCCTACTGCTTGACTGCTTTCCCGTCGTTATTCCTCTACCACCTCCAGATCTGTGTACATCGTTTGGCGAGATGCTACATAGTTGTCAATTTAACTATACTATGGACATCACCACTGCAGAAATTCAGCAGCAAAAACAGCAACCATGACAAGAGAAGAATGTGCTTCTTTTTTTTAATTGATGAATAAGACTATACCGTTCAACCCCCGAAAGGTTATAATAAGAATACACCGTTCAACCCCCAAAAGGTTATAATTATGACACAGCGTGTTTCTATTTTCATACATGCTAAATTGCCGATATGTCAACGTGATCTCCGGTCCAGTTATTGCAAACAGAGAAAATTAAAATATTGAAATTATGTGCACTAATAGATGACGTGTTTCCGGCCACATTTATAAATTATAGTTAGGACGACTTTACTGTCATTCGTTTATCACTCTTTAGCTCCCCACGGAGCATTGGCATTCAATAAATGTTCTCCTGTCCACGCCAAGTTCTCCTGTCCACGCCAAGTTCTCCTGTCCACGCCATGTTCTCCTGTCCACGCCAAGTTCTCCTGTCCACGCCAAGTTCTCCTGTCTGCGGCAAAGATATTATGATTAATAAATTTCAGATATTTATTCTTTATTCTGCACTTGCCTTTTACTTCTCTTTCGCTCTTTTATCCTTTTTTTCGCATACGCTCGATTGTTAAGATATACTCTCCCGTTCATACCTTTGTCTTCTCCTTTCTAATCTAGCAACGCATTTTATTGCTGTTACGCTAAGTTCTTTGATGAGACCGAATCGTGTTAATTCGTTCTCGACAGGGATAAGAAGTAAGACTATCGTCTATTATTTTTCTCGGATCTGTCCGTCTATAGCTAATTATTCTCGGTGAAAGATTTGAGATGAAAGACATTGATTGCTGGGAACGGCCATATGAAGCAGAACGTGTAAAACGCACACCGTGAGTTTTATTGCCGTTGTTTGATCAGATCGAGAGAATGTACTGTAGGTGTTAAGTCTGGTCTCGGTAAGGGTGTGTAGAATACGTTTCATGCGTAGAATGAGCAAGGAAATATGTAAATCTGGACGTAGGTGCTAACATCTGGCAAATGAGTCAGGTCGGGTTATAGACGTAACCTTCCTCTGATTTCGGAGAGATATATACTCCAGAATTCTAACTTAATTCATCCAGTACAGCCAGAAAGACTAGAACCATCTAGCTTTCGATTCCTAAGATCTCTGTTAATAGAAGCATCATTTAGTTGGTCGATTGGAGATCGTTTTACTTCTGCGCTAATGGTAGATATATATATCTAGTAGCGTTGAGTGATTTTTGTGGTAGATCGCCTATTTCATTTTTTACATAGTTTAATTTCTGTGCAGAGGGATTAAATGATAAGTCAGGTATATTCTTTAAGTTACTGTGTTACAGTGGATAGCAAAATAAATTAAAATTTCTAGCTAAAACTCATACAGCTATAAATAAATTTAATTTAATTGCTAGTAACCAGTCCGAGAATATTTTAACTAACTAGTAAACGCACTGATTCATCATTGAGTATTGATGAGATACTTACGTATTTCTAATTCATGATGATTGATTCTTTTAATGACTAGAATTTATTTCACGGATGTTTAAACGATGAGACGCGCTAAGCTTATAGTCTCTAACTTAAAGTTAATAACCGAAGTGAATATTATGTTTTACGCGAGGGTAGGATAGGATGTGTATAATATTATGTTTAAGTATAATGTATGTTTCTTTTTCTTTATACAGTATTCTGGGTAAAGCCCAACATCTACCAGCGGTTTCAGTATATGAGATGAACCTAGAAGAAACATTTTTGTAATTTAAATAAGTGAGTTTCCAAGTTACAACCTGTCTGGCATTGTGTTTGCATCCAGAAAAAGACAGAGTACTCATCTCACGAACTTTAATACTAAATGCAATAACTGGGCCTACCGAGCCAGATTATAATTCTTCTCAACATTGAGCCTCATTGTTTATTCTATTCAAAACAGTGACCCGACGTTTTTGAAATTGTGGTGTGAGTACATTTGAGAGAAGTTACCAACCTGTGTGGCAAGAACATTGGAAGAAACCTGTATCTGCAGAGCTGGGATTCTCTTTATCAAAAGAATACAGATTCACTGTAGAGAAGTGTCCTGAAGTTTGCGCCAGACGGCGAGAAACACCACGTGTGTAGGTAAGAAAGTATGTCAGGGGCCCCTGTTGAATGAACAGAGAGAAAGCAGAACGAGTGATTCTTTTCATTTTTTATATTCATGCACCCACTTTTGAAATGTCTTTATGCAATTGTTGTTGCAAATGCTGATTTCCTCTTAGGATGGATTAATATATCAACTCTGTTCTTAACTATAGAGGGAAGTCCTAGACCATAGCGTATAAATCTGTGACTCTTTGGGGCTATAACTTTTCTTCTAACGGGATCGTGGGCTATACAGAGGGGGAAAGGATTACACCTATGGGTCTAGTATTCTTTTAGTTATTCATTAACCTATGTGTATTTATATGTGCTTGATAAGCAACCTTATTTGTTGTGGAAAATTTTCTTTATGTTAATAAAATTTACATAAACTTTATTCTATATTCCATTGTTATAGTTTTTTCACGTCTGTGCGTCTAACTGTCGTCACTTATGGGTGTGTGTATGTGAGTGGTATATATAGATTACTATATATGTTCTAATAGACTGTCTGACTAAACTAGTTCTGTTGTAGAAGATAAGCTGACCGAGAGAAGCTTCTCGCGGTTCAGGGACAGACTCTAATTAGTTTCCACCATCTCACTCGTGAAAATCTATTTTCTTTACATTACCTCTCACTGAGCTATCGCCTGTTCTATTTCTATTCAGAAGGGACTAATCTATGTCTTAATTCCCCTATCGAAAATCTACGACACTGTCCACGGGGATGTTCTCCTGTCCACGCCAAGTTCTCCTGTCCACGCCATTTTCTCCTGTCCACGGGGATGTTCTCCTGTCCACGCCAAGTTCTCCTGTCCACGCCAAGTTCTCCTGTCGACGCCATGTTCTCCTGTCCACGCCAAGTTCTCCTGTCCATGCCATGTTCTCCTGTCCATGGGGATGTTCTCGTGTAACCGCCAAGTTCTCCTGTCCACGCCATGTTCTCCTGTCCACGCCAAGTTCTCCTGTCCAGTACTTTCAGCTCAAGGTCCTTCCATGTCTTATTTAACCTTTACAATGATGTTTATAGTTGTTCGTGGCTTCTCGGGTCTTCCTCAACCTTGCTTACCCTGAGGGATTTAAGAACAAGGACTGCCTCGTAATGTTGTCAAGAGGTCATTCCCAAGATGTATCCACTCAATCACCAGCATTTTCTTCACATCTCTTATTCCTCAGGCACTTATCTGGTGTTTGTCATAACTTCCACGTTGGTGATATTGTCATACGATTTCAATCCTTCTGCCTTAAACAAGCACCCATTTATGAAAGTTTGTAGCTTCTTGGTTTTTGTTTTTGTTTTTTAATGTTTCAGAGCCATAAAACATGGCTGACTTGACACTGGAGTTAAAGATTCTTATTTTTGTGATTATCTTGTTCTGTTTTGATTTCCAAATATTTCACAGTGTAATGAAAGAAGCTCCTCTTGCTTTCTGCATTCGTATTTTAATATCACTGTCTGCTTTTCCAATTCTGAATTGCTGCCAAGATATATGTATGATTCTACATCTTGTAAGGGTGTTTTTTCAAGTGGAATCTTCTTATCTTTTCCAGCATTTATTCTCATTAACCTGATCTCTTTGCTCTGTATTTTCAGACCCATTTGCTGAGATCTCTCATCAAGACTCTCATCAAGAATTTTCACTCTGTCTTGCGTTTGCTTATGGCAAAGAAGAGATAGGTTGTCGGCAAAATCTATCAAACTGTTTTGTTAGAGTCCACTGAATCCATAACTGCTGAACGTTTGTCAGTTGAATGTTTCTATGAGATGGAGTAACCAGCCCCATGCCCAGCCTTCCTTAGTCGTCTCTTACGAATTGCTTGTTAGGCTACAGTGTTAGTATTCTGTGCTCACCTTTCAGGCTCTGGTAACACTCTGGCGGACTTTATAATGGGATATTGATTCACGTTTGGGACCAGAAACAAAGCAGAAGAATACTTATCGAAGCACTAAACAACCAATCGCTGAAGAAACACGGGTGAAGAGTAAAAAAGACACGGGATGTATCTACTAAAACGCAAGAAGCATGAAAACACCATACGCGACGCTTACTCCACAAATGAGAGTCGGAAATGTGAACAATATCTGGTAGCTTCATGGGTTCCAGATGACGCAGATGTCAGTCTGTCATAAAATTAACAGTGATACAACGTAAAAATATCTCCAAAGGATAAAATGTAGGGATAAAAAGAATGCGTAAGTTACTAGAAGACATGATCGCCCACGCCGCGGGTCATCACCCGCCATGGAAATTAAATTGCTAGAACGGTTACCATTTGAACGGGATGAGAACGGCGGATCAAAAAGGAAAAAATATGACTGAAAAATTGCGTGAAACTAGCAAGGCTAAAAAGATGCAATTGGGGGGAGGGGGGGGGGGGGGGGGGGGGGTGGGGAGAGGGGGGTGGGGGGGGGAAGAACGGAGGAAAAATTCACGTCCCCAAATTGACACAACGTACGGAAAGGGACGCTTATGCGATACCAAGCCTTTTATTTGAATTCAGCGGCAAAAGCATTACAACGCAGATGCTTGAAATATTACAAAATTAAAAAAGTAACTTTTTCTTAATACTAATGTTAGGAATATAAAAATTAGCTGGCCGGATGGCCCATTTTGAGCAGTGAAATAATATGCTTTTATTTATACAGACGGATAGATAATAATGAAGACATTGACAAAAGACTGTGTTGTTCACATCAGCGAAAGACTGCATTGAATCAAACATGTCACTAATTTGCACAAAAACCGCGACCTTGAGACTCAAGTGTCCAAATCTAGTTAGAATGAAAGAGAGGGACATTGGTGGGAGCTGTGGCTAAAAATAACTTTAAAGACAAAATTTGTAGAGGGGACGGATAGGTTGGTTCAAAAACCAAGTACGTTTTTTGTGAAAACGCAAGTAGAGACGGACGGACTAACAGATAAAAATCCATACTTGACTGAAGCATGACTGAAATGACTTTAGTGTAGGAAATTTGAATTTGAAAAAACACAAGGCATTGATTGGCCACAGACAATCATATTATCAGCGCTCAGACGCGCTTTTTTGCCATTCCTCAATAGTTGTCCAGTGATAGACACAGTAAATTTTAAGTGTGGTGATTTCCAATGAAGTAAATAGAAATAAGTTCAGGGACGCCATACTATAGCCAGCAGCTCAGCTGAGTTTTGCTAGCATTTCTGTGTTCTTTATTCATAATCTGGTAAGATTGAAATTATTTCTTTGTATATTTTAAATATTGTTTAATGTTTCGAGTGATTTGATACTGCCATATCGAAATCTAGCCTTACAACAAGTAAGGATTTGCTCTAGACCCCCCGCCCTAGTTCAGGGTCTAGGGACAAACAATATATATAAAAACTCCAGCAAGGATTAGGAAGGACAGATCAAGTGTTGAGATCAGTGGAACATATCACCTATCCTATCCTATGGCAAGAAGCTAATAAACATATTTCGGAATATGTAGTCTGGGAGAACTTATCCTATGTGAAACCAACTTGGTAAGATGTGTTGTATGGTCAGAGAGATCTGACCCTGTCTAAGTGGTGTTATTGTAAATTGTTACGTGTAGAAGTGGCTCCTTAGGTAAGGTTCTGAACCTAAACCAATACTTTATTTCAGAGCTGTGAGTTTTTTTATGTTGACACCAAAAGGTGGTGTCAAATGCTGGGTAAATAATTGACAGTGAGGACCCGTGCAGTGTCGCATCTCGGCAGAACAGCCTTGTATTGCCCCCAAGCACGGAGAGGTGGGGCCACCCGATATATTGCCCCCAAGCACGGAGAGGTGGGGTCACCAGATTCCAGCACCAGAACTACTCTTTCAAAGTTACGTAAGCAGGCTGGTCTGCTGGATTTACACCAACTTCATAGACATAGCACCCAAAGTGAATTACTACTAAAACATCCCATTTCCTTCCATCATTAATGGACAATGTTTGGTAGGCTTAGACAGGGAGGGATGAAGCCACCCCAACAGCACATCTATTCATCGTTCTCCCAGGGAAAATAAAATTATGAACTGTAGAAATATTAACTAATCGTGAAAATTGTATACGTACACACCTTTTATTTATCATGTCATTTATTCATGCCATTCACTCATAAATTCCAAAATCTTTCATATGTTCTGGCCAAAATAAAACCTTGGTTCAGAACAAATAAATTTAAAAAAGATTTACTTTCTAAAATTTCACCAGCTGAATTTAGTTCATTGTGTTCTAAATTTTATTGATAATATTATATTATTTAATATCTGTGTGTGTGTGTTTGTATATGTCAATACAACACATTACATTCAGTACCCTAGATTTTAACGTAGCCACATTCATTAGAAAAAAAAGATAGGTGTGAGGTCGTAGTGGTAGAAAGAAAGGCCTTCTGAAAATTCACAGCTACATTTTATCTCAGGAGCCTTCACAGCTGACCTCATACATCACACTTAGTAATATCACCATCATACAATACCATCAAAACCACTACATATATTGGGGTCTTGTCCAGGGATAATTAGCATAAACAGTAATATAAGGATCTCCTGGTGGGAGAAATAAAATTAGGGGAACAAAATTGTAAAATTCCCTTAAAATTAAAAGTGTCCCTTTAAATTAAAAGGGCAATTAGAAGTTGGTGAATCTTCACAGCCAGTGTTAGTTAATTAATTAATTAGAATTATTTTAGTCTAGAGTAATTATAAGTACTTTAGTGGTTGGAAAATTTTACTTTGCTTATTGCTAGATTTGTTTAAAAAGTATGGCGGAGCTGGCAAAATTTAGATCAGCTGCTGTGCTGACGGCAAAGGAGATGGGAATGGATGGTCAGATTTTAATTCAATACGTAACGGCTGAATGTGATAAGTATATTGAACGGGAAGAAAGAAGATTAGAAAAAGAGGCTGAAAGAAAATTAGAGTCTGAAAGGTTGGCTGAAGAGAAGAGGTTAGAGGCTGATAGAGAAATTAAGAGGCTGCAGATTGAGGCAGAAGACAAACGACAGCAAAGGGAGGCAGAAGAAAAAAGATTGACTGCCGAAAGGGAGGCAGAAGATAAAAAGGCCGAAAGGGAGGCAGAAGATAAAAAGGCCGAAAGGGAGGCAGAAGATAGAAGGTTGCAAAGGGAGCACGAATTACGACTAAGGGAGCTGGAATTACAAGGCCAGGCTCCTGAAAATGGTGCCAGCCCTTTTGCCTCAGATGCTACGCCTAGTCTGGGAGCCTCAACCTCAGCTATGGGGTTTCATTTAGACCATTTTGTTGAGAAAGACGATGACATAGAGGGGTACCTAGGACGTTTTGAGTTATTAGCTACTACATATGGGTTAGAGAGAGAGAGGTGGAGTTTAAAGTTATCACAAGGACTGAGAGGTACTTCTTATGAAGTCTTTGCTAAAATGAACAGGGAAGACCAAGACAATTATGACATGTTAAAGCAGGCTCTGTTATTAAGGTACGAGAAGAATGGTGAATTTTATCGTAAGAAATTTAGAAATGCCAAACTGTTGTCTGGGGAGACATACCACCAATTCTCTGCTAGACTGGAAACCTATTTGGAGAAATGGACTGCTCTGGGGAAGACCCAAGATCTTAAAGAAATGATCATGATCGAACAATTGAGAGAGTCCATGGCTCCAGACATGAGAAAATTTCTCATGGAACAAGGTGCAGAGAAGTTGGGGGAGGTTTTAAATGTCGCTGAGAGGTATCAGGCAGCCCAGGCAGAGGTAAGTGGTGCTAAAAAGAAGCACATAGATAATTTTAAAGCTCCACAGCCATTTAATAAATTTGACAATAGAGAACAGGGTAATAGAGGTAGGACAAACTTTGAGCGGCCAAGAAATGACTATCGCGACAGAAACTCACAGTTCAATGACCAAAAAAATAATGAAAGAAAACCGTTTAACCAAGGAAAAAGATGGTGTAAATGGTGCAAGAAAGATAACCATAACACCGAATTTTGTAGAAGGAAACCTTCAAACATTGCTGCAATGAAGTCGGGGACGCAAAGATTAAAGGTTAATCCTAATGGACAACAGGAACCTTATCACCCCCCAGTTTGTGAGGATGTTATTTGTAATGGGGTCACCATAAGGTGCCTTTATGATACAGGTTTGGATTATGATTCAGTTGTGAAGTCTAGCCTAGTGGACCCAAGTCAGTATACCACAGAAACAGTGGAAATACAAGGGGCGACTAAGGACATACCACTCATGACACTTCCCATCGCAAGGATAACGGTGAAAACTCGCTATGTGGAAGGAGAAATCAGAGCAGCAGTGATAGATGAACCAATCTACCCTCTGATATTGGGGTGTAGATACGTCTTCTTGGGGAATCCCGAGAAACCTGTGATCATGGCGACAGTGCAGACCAGGTCACAGAAGAAGGAGGAAGAAGGTGAACCTATAAATGCTCATCCAGAGGAGATGAAAAAGGCGCAGGCTGAGGATAGGACACTCAAGCCATGTTTTAAAAAATTGCCCAAATGCCACACACCTCCGAGCAAGGGGGAATATTTCATGAAGAACAAACTATTATACAGGAAGGCCGGAACTGGAACAAATGGTCACAACCAGCTGGTTCTTCCCACTTCATATAGAGATAAAGTGATGGAACTCGGGCATGCGATTCCCTTCAGTGGTCACATGGGGATCAGCGCCACAGGACAGCGTATAGCTTGTCATTACTTCTGGCCAGGGATAACGGAGGATATAAAAAGATATGTCAAATCCTGCCCTGAATGTCAAAGGGTAGCTCCAAAGCACTGGACTGCTCCTGCAACTCTAGGGGAAATGCCCATAGTGGGAACACCTTTCGAGAGGGTTGCAGTGGATATTGTGGGACCTCTCACTCGGACCAAGAGGAGGAACAGTTACATCCTTACTCTGGTGGACACTTGTTCTATGTGGGGAGAGGCGGTAGCCCTGCCATCCATTGATTCAAAACACGTAGCAGAGGCACTACTTACAATATTCACCCGATTAGGATTCCCGCATCAAATCTTGACGGATAATGGATCTCAGTTCAAGGGGAAACTAACGGAAGAAGTTTTTAAACTATTTCAAGCCAGACACTTTCATTGTAGTCCGTACCATCCACAAGGGAACGGCCAGGTAGAGAGGTTCAACGGGACTCTCATTTCTATCCTGAGAAAGCTGGCACACGAAAAACCGGATCTGTGGGATCAATTCCTGCCCGCCGCATTGTTTGCGTATCGGGAGGTACCACATAGTTCAACCGGGATGGCTCCCGCAACTCTGCTATTTGGGAGGCCAATAAAAGGTCCTTTAGAAGCTTTATTAAGGACCTGGACGGATGAGAAGGCGGAAGAACCTGTTACCTCATCTTATCAATACGTGAACGAACTGACCACTCGTCTGAAAGCTGGATGGAAACTGGCAAATGATAATTTGAAACAAGCCAGGAAGAAACATGCAGCATATTTTAATAGGAAGGCAAAGGACCGAGAACTAGCTGTGGGAGAGAAGGTGCTTCTTCTACTACCCGGCAGCCAGAATAAATTACAAATTGGTTGGCAAGGTCCATATACGGTTCTAGAGAAGGTGTCTAGAACAAACTATAAAATTGACAAAAAGGGGAAGGAGAAAGTTTATCATGTAAACTTATTAAAGAAGTATCTGGACAGACCACTCCAGGAAAGCACCCCCTTACTGACCTTGGCTATTGCAACTCAGATGCAAAAGGAACCACTCACCTCACATGAATACCCATTACATCCTTGTGAAACAGCAGCACAGGTAAAAGTCAGTAAGCACCTGACTAAAAACCAGAGGGAGAGAGTTCAACAGGTTCTGGAGGAACATACAGATGTATTAACAGATAAACCAGGCCATACAAATTTGCTACAGTATGACATGAAACTGGTAGACTCAAACCCAATCTGTATGAGAGCCTATTCTATTCCGTTCGCGAAGGAGAAGGCATTGAAGGAAGAAATAGATTATTTGTTGAAGGAGGGGATTATTTCGCACAGTGAATCATCTTTTAGTTCTAGTGTCGTTTTGTTGAGAAAACCGTCTGGGGAACACAGACTGTGCATAGATTACAGGAAACTGAATGCTGTCACAGAAGGACAAGTGGATCCATTACCAGACACAAAACAGTTATTTGCCAGACTGAACAAGGCAAAATACTTTTCAAAGGTGGATCTTAGTAAAGGCTATTACCAGATCCCAGTGAAGCCTGAAGTGAGACCTTATTTGGCTTTTAGCACTTCGGATGGACATTATGAATTCAATATGCTACCATTCGGACTGAAAAATGCTCCGAGTGTATTTTCAAGGATGATGCGCAAATTGTTGGATCCCCTGAATAACCCATGTATCACGAATTTCATGGATGATATTCTCGTCGCCACAGAGACATTTGAAGAACACATTGAAGCTCTAGAAATGTTATTTAATAGACTTAGGGAGGCGAACTTAACTGCTAGGCCAACAAAATGTTGTATTGGATGCAAAGAGTTGGAATTCTTGGGACACACTGTATATCAGGGTAACATGACCCCTGACCCCAAGAACTTGGAAAAAACTGCAGAGAGCACCTAGACCACAAACAAAAAAGGACGTGCGATCATTCGTGTCGTTATGCGGATTTTATCAAAAATATATCAAAGATTTTAACTCTATTTGTGCTCCTCTGACTGATCTGACTCGCAAGGGACTTCCAGATAAAATTATTTGGACTGCACAATGTGAACTAGCGTTCCAAGACTTAAAGGAAAAACTCACTAGCAAGCCTATTCTCAAACTGCCTGATTTGACACAGGACTTTGTCTTAAGAACCGATGCAAGTAATGTAGGACTCGGAGGGTTTGTTGCAAAGATCATCTTCACCTGATGGGGAACTGAAACCAGTCGCTTATGCAAGCCGCAAATTGAATAAGGCGGAACAAGGATACTCCACAAGCGAAAAAGAATGTTTAGCGTTAATCTGGGCAATAAAGAAGTTTCAAATCTATCTGTATGGTAGGACTTTTGTGGTCGAGACGGATCATCAGCCTCTCGTATTCTTATCTCAGGCTAAGCATGAAAACGCAAGATTGCTGAGGTGGTCTTTATTGCTTCAACCTTATCAGTTTAGTATCCAATATATCCCAGGCAAATTGAATGTCGGTGCAGATTTCCTCAGTCGGCACCCCTGTGATCAAAATTAGTGTAATGGCAGGCGTGAGGAGAGATTTTATCTATGTGTATCACTGGTTTTAGAACTTGCCGTAGGCATGTTTTCAAGTGGGGAGATGTGTCATAAAATTAACAGTGATACAACGTAAAAATATCTCCAAAGGATAAAATGTAGGGATAAAAAGAATGCGTAAGTTACTAGAAGGCATGATCGCCCACGCCGCGGGTCATCACCCGCCATGGAAATTAAATTGCTGAAACGGTTACCATTTGAACGGGATGAGAACGGCGGATCAAAAAGGAAAAAATATGACTGAAAAATTGCGTGAGACTAGCAAGGCTAAGAAGATGCAATTGGGGGGGGGGGGGGGGGGGGGGGGGGAGAACGGAGGAAAAATTCACGTCCCCAAATTGACACGAGGTACGGAAAGGGACGCTTATGCGATACCAAGCCTTTTATTTGAATTCAGCGGCAAAAGCATTACAACGCAGATGCTTGAAATATTACAAAATTAAAAAAGTAACTTTTTCTTAATACTAATGTTAGGAATATAAAAATTAGCTGGCCGGATGGCCCATTTTGAGCAGTGAAATAATATGCTTTTATTTATACAGACGGATAGATAATAATGAAGACATTGACAAAAGACTGTGTTGTTCACATCAGCGAAAGACTGCATTGAATCAAACATGTCACTAATTTGCACAAAAAAACGCGACCTTGAGACTCAAGTGTTCAAATCTAGTTAGAATGAAAGAGAGGGACATTGGTGGGAGCTGTGGCTAAAAATAACTTTAAAGACAAAATTTGTAGAGGGGACGGATAGGTTGGTTCAAAAACCAAGTACGTTTTTTGTGAAAACGCAAGTAGAGACGGACGGACTAACAGATAAAAATCCATACTTGACTGAAGCATGACTGAAATGACTTTAGTGTAGGAAATTTGAATTTGAAAAACACAAGGCATTGATTGGCCACAGACAATCATATTATCAGCGCTCAGACGCGCTTTTTTTGCCATTCCTCAATAGTTGTCCAGTGATAGACACAGTAAATTTTAAGTGTGGTGATTTCCAATGAAGTAAATAGAAATAAGTTCAGGGACGCCATACTATAGCCAGCAGCTCAGCTGAGTTTTGCTAGCATTTCTGTGTTCTTTATTCATAATCTGGTAAGATTGAAATTATTTCTTTGTATATTTTAAATATTGTTTAATGTTTCGAGTGATTTGATACTGCCATATCGAAATCTAGCCTTACAACAAGTAAGGATTTGCTCTAGACCCCCCGCCCTAGTTCAGGGTCTAGGGACAAACAATATATATAAACTCCAGCAAGGATTAGGAAGGACAGATCAAGTGTTGAGATCAGTGGAACATATCACCTATCCTATCCTATGGCAAGAAGCTAATAAACATATTTCGGAATATGTAGTCTGGGAGAACTTATCCTATGTGAAACCAACTTGGTAAGATGTGTTGTATGGTCAGAGAGATCTGACCCTGTCTAAGTGGTGTTATTGTAAATTGTTACGTGTAGAAGTGGCTCCTTAGGTAAGGTTCTGAACCTAAACCAATACTTTATTTCAGAACAGTGAGTTTTTTATGTTGACACCAAAAGGTGGTGTCAAATGCTGGGTAAATAATTGACAGTGAGGACCCGTGCAGTGTCGCATCTCGGCAGAACAGCCTTGTATTGCCCCCAAGCACGGAGAGGTGGGGCCACCCGATATATTGCCCCCAAGCACGGAGAGGTGGGGGCCACCAGATTCCAGCACCAGAACTACTCTTTCAAAGTTACGTAAGCAGGCTGGTCTGCTGGATTTACACCAACTTCATAGACATAGCACCCAAAGTGAATTACTACTAAAACATCCCATTTCCTTCCATCATTAATGGACAATGTTTGGTAGGCTCAGACAGGGAGGGATGAAGCCACCCCAACAGCACATCTATTCATCGTTCTCCCAGGGAAAATAAAATTATGAACTGTAGAAATATTAACTACTCGTGAAAATTGTATACGTACACACCTTTTATTTATCATGTCATTTATTCATGCCATTCACTCATAAATTCCAAAATCTTTCATATGTTCTGGCCAAAATAAAACCTTGGTTCAGAACAAATAAATTTAAAAAAGATTTACTTTCTAAAATTTCACCAGCTGAATTTAGTTCATTGTGTTCTAAATTTTATTGATAATATTATATTATTTAATATCTGTGTGTGTGTGTGTTTGTATATGTCAATACAACACATTACATTCAGTACCCTAGATTTTAACGTAGCCACATTCATTAGAAAAAAAAGATAGGTGTGAGGTCGTAGTGGTAGCAAGAAAGGCCTTCTGAAAATTCACAGCTACATTTTAACTCAGGAGCCTTCACAGCTGACCTCATACATCACACTTAGTAATATCACCATCATACAATACCATCAAAACCACTACACAGTCTTACGCGGCGCAAAAGCCGCAACGCTGAAATATGAGACCCAGAGTGTCCAAGGAAAGCTTAAAGGCCCAATACATTCAGCCTCTTCCCCCCCCCCTCCCCCGCCCTCCATTTGCACCAGTTCTATTCGCGCGAATCTGAATATGTGCGAGCTATCTTGAACACGAACTAAATTCAGTTATACGCCAGTTGAGAACTGCGATCGGTAATCATATGCAAAACTGGATTGTTTTCTTTTTTAATTAAACAAAACATTTTGTACGTCAATGTAAAGGAATGAATGCGCTGATTTGTAATGTCTTCTAAAGTACAATGCTGCATAAAATACTAAGAAAGTTAGTGCATATTTTCCTCGAAAATCGACCAGGACATTTCAGACACAGCGAGCGATACTGATACAGAATTTGCTCCTCAATAGGTCTATGTGATAGTTCTATACTATTCATATAACATTTTTAATGTGATGATGCGATAGCTGCTAAGCAGTGTGGGGTATTTACCAGGTTTAGGAAGTGGCCGTAACAAGCTATGTAGTCAGTCTTCCGGAACCTCAGCATTCTGTATCGCATCATCACATTACAGAATGTCTACGGCAAATTGCTTGAGAAGATAGTGGGGAGACAACTAATGAACCACCTTGAAAATGCACACATCCACCCTGATACCCTGAGCAGTTAAAGACCAATGAAAGTAACATGGTGTAACGCTGGTACATTTGTTTACGATGTGTATGAGGGTTTCCAGTGTAAACAATAAACGGTAGATGTGGCAATTGACCTAGAGGATGCGTACAAGTGTGGACTTTGCAATCTTAATCGACTGTGTAATGGCATGTGGTGTAAATCCTTGGCTAACAAGGTGGATAGCGCGCCTCGTTTTAGAACATGGACATCAGAACCAATGCACATTTGCCCGGGACTACCACATGGTTCTCCGTTGTCACCTGTGCTTTTTAACATCTATACAGCAAAAGGAGCTGCAATTCAACCAACAGGTCTGGGACGAACATTAACTTTTGCCGATGACATACTCATTTACCGGACTGGCTCAGACAGACAAGAAATGGTCAGAAGCATACATGAAAGTCTACAGGCGGTTTCTGAATGGTGTGAGGAAACCTACTGCAAAATCACTCCTAAAAAAGCATGTGTGCTATGGTGCTCTCTGAACAACTCCATATTGAAAGCAGATCTCCCAGACATGACTCTCAATGGGCAGTCAATTGAAAGTGTCACAGAACGTCTGAACATGCTCTTTTGTGTGATCTCTCACACCTTCAGCCCTCCGGCAGTATCATTTCTTCTTAATTTTTCTCTCGGATTGCTTATTATATGGCAAATTTTTGCCATTTCATCCATTATTTTGCTCTATGCTGAATCTAGTATGGTGAAGTCTCTAACACTCCACTCCCCTATGGAAGAACTGCTATGGGACTATCTTTATCTCTTACATGTTTGCTTTACCACTCCTCAGACGTATTTACGTTCCGCCAGGTGAACTGTGGTATTATCGTAACAATACCCGATCATTATCACCGGTCAGCGGTAATACGTTTGTCGCTTTGAGTCGCCTAGCCAATCTTTGATAATAGACGATCCTCGTTGGACAACTATATTGTTTGTCTGAGCGGCCGGAGACCCTTTTGTTTGACTGTCTGAAGAAGGCACGAACACACGGGCGATAATGAGATAATAGTTTCCCTGGCCCATCCCTGAGTGTGATTAGCGCAGATAATTAATCTGTCTGGGTAGACATCTTGGCAGAAGACATTACGCCAGGCAAACATGGTCGGATTTTTTTAATTGAACACCCCAACCAACGTAGTGCGAAAAGAGCTTACGATTGGATTGAAGTAATAGCCGGAATATACAATGAATCTCATTGGCAAGTTTGCCGGGAAGTACAATCTGTGATTTGAACTGGAAACTGAAAATAAAATCTAGCGAACTCAGAGACACAGAACAGACAGCTTCGCAACTTCAAACGAGCAACTCCCCAAAAAAGCCAGAAAGAGAAGGATCGGACCTAGAATTCCATATTTATAAGTGACAGATCGAAGTATTTGGGAAACTTAAAACCTTAAAAAGTAAGCCTGCCTTTATAAATACAGAGACTGTAAACTTAAGAGGCCAGGACTTTAAATACAGAGTCTGGACGCCTAAAGGAATCGGATCACCCGTCAAAGAGGAATTATTACAGTTTCCCAGACCAAGTGTACCGCATAACACCCGTCGCCAGATGAATTACTAGTTTCCCAGGCCAAGTGTATCACAGAACACCCGTCATAAGAAGGAATTACTATACTTTCCCAGACCAAGTGATTCGAGAGCATATGCACCGAAATTGCTCGTGTCCATCCGAAAACTGTACGAGGAGATTTTGTATTACCCAAAATCTTGGGCTAAGTTGTGAACATTTCTTTTACAAATGTGAATTAACATGTTTTCTTGCTACGTGGTTATATATGAGGCTGGCAACCTCAATATACGAAAATAGTATATTCATAAACCACTACAGCAAGCGCTGGTGATTGTTTCTGGCTAGTCGTGCGGAAAACCCGACAGCAGAGGTGACCCCAGACTCCGACTGAAGCAGTGTTGAGTGATGATTACATCACATGTGCCTCAAGTGTAGCATATCATTTTGTGAGATATATGTAACTTGTTAATGTTAGTTCAGGCACAAATCATTATTCGCGCTGTCCAGACACATTTTTCCAGTTAATACCCAGATGAATATTGGTGAATTTTATTCATCTTTCCTGAGTTGCTCTGTGTATTCTCAAGAATTTAATTCTTCTGATAGATTAACATTGGTGGGTGGCCAACGAGAGGATGCGCCTGTTAACCTTCCAACTCGGTGTACTTAGCAAAGGCATTTGTCTTTATATTTTTTCTAAAAGTACGTGGTTATAAGTTTGTTAGATTATATCTCACAATCCTTAGTTTCAAATCTCAGCTGTGTTTCCGCCGAAAGTTTCAATCAACTCATAGTAGATTCTGGCGAACTAATCCAATCTATCTAGCACTGTTTGGGAGGGGAAATTTATCATTACTCATCCCACGCGTATTTGAAAATATTAAATTTAATATACACGCGTGGCCTCTTACATAGTGATATCATATCGTTACCTAAGACTTCCGGCACACCTCTGTTTATCGGAATAGTCTGCGTGCCTACGCCAGACAGATGTCTGGACAGCCCATGTGGTCTTCTTTCATCTGATCACACACCGGCTTGTGTCAACACGATCAGCCGCTTTCCAGTGGGGTCAAATGTTTGACGGACACGTTACCACAGGTGTTCAGACGGATTAGGCGATAAAATATTATCGCTGGACGGGTCACTAAACCTGGCAAATCGTAACAACAGTCTGGGAGTGGAGTGTGAAACAATAAGATACGCATTACTCCCATAGCAAATACTGCCATAGGGGAGTGGCGTGTTAGAGAATTCGTCATGCTATGTCCAGCATAGAGCAAAATAGTGAAAATAACGAATGAAAAGGCATGATTTATGCCAAATAAAAGCGATGAGTGAGAAAAATTAAGGAAAGAAAGGATACTGCCGGAGGGTTGAAGGTGTGAGAGATTACACAAAAGGACACGTACAGACGTGTCGTCACAGGGGCCTACATGACAACAACCTCCAGCATGAGAATGGAGGTAGAGGCAGCTACTGCTGCTTTGAGGTGGTTGTCTGAAACTTCATTGACAAGAGCAGTTATTGTGTCAGACTCTGTCCATGCTTCGGAAGATCCAACATGGATGGCTACGGCATGAATGGAAAACCTCCATAGCAGCCTCACATTTTCAGGAACTCGTTTGGATCTACTGTCCTTGTCATGCAGGGGTACGCGGCAATGAAAAAGCTGATAGACTAGATTCACGAGCACCTATAGTGGGTGCGTTGGATATGGATAAGGGAGAGATACTGAAAACAATTAATGATCGCCTGTTAGAGAATGACACTGCAATCGATGAATCATCACGGCTGAGATTGCTGGAGTTTGACATTAGGCATGGGACTGGCTGGAATGAACGTATGAGAGGATGCATCCGGCGTATGTACAATCAGCGCGCAACAGGAACTGTTAGCATTCATACCATTCGACATTTGCTGAGGGAGACTGTCGTGAGAAATTCTAATCCACATATATAAATTAAAACGTAAATGTAAAGCCTAACACATAAATTCAATAAAAGGAAAGAAGAATGGTAAAGAACAGTGCTGTCACAATGACTGTACGCGAAATCCCCTTTGTGTTCTCCTGCGTCTGCAAATTGTAACGTTTCACGTTGATAGTAAAGCCTTCTGCAGTATGCACGCGTTTCCCAAACACACTAAAAAGTGTACTCCATTTCTAAGAAAAACCTTGAAATACGCAAGTTGACCTAGAATTAAAATTCCATTCATGTCTTTTTCTACACTATGTTACCAAAAACAAAAGACAGGTGGACTAAAAATAGAGAGAAGGGAGGGGCAGAAAGCAGGCACAGGCAATACTAACACGAGTCGCGCGATACACAATTACTACCATCACGCGTGTAAGGCCACAAGCACTAGCTTTTTTTTCAAATCGACAGTGATAAAAACACTACCCATACCAGAGTTAGGTTTTAAAATCCTGAAAAACGCTTATTGGGAAATATGACATTATACTGGTTTACGTTTGAAAACATTACAGTACCCAGACAGCACATCTTCGAAGTAAACAGGAGGTAGAAGAAATTGCATATTTTGAACGCAGCCACTTAGCTCTTTTAAATTTGTATATTTGGGTTCCTTAGGACTTGCTAACCAAGAATATGTAAAACGTTACGCAAATAGTCTAGGAATTACCAAATTATAGCCAAAATAAAATAGTGAGGGTGTCAGACAACACCAAAATCAGAATCGCTCAGTGGCAGAATTTTAGGCCACCATTGTACGGGAAATGAGTCTCCATGTTAACTCCTATTTGATTGGAGCGCAACAAATGTAAGGCTAAACACGATTAGTCGGACTATAAATACTATCTTTCGTTGTCAGGGGAAACGGGAGTAGAAGTACTTTTTTTCAAACGATTGGGTAAACATGGCCTGATTGGGTAGAGCTGCGAATATACTCAATTCAGAGCGTCGGTTCTGGGCCACATCTTGTAATAAACCTACTAAGAAACAGTGCGTTGAGCACCAGGGTATATTTTTTCTAAATAAAAGCCTGGGACATCGGCAGATCGGAGTTGTGCTATATTCATTGCCATTCAACGTCACTGTGTAATATTTCCATGAATTGTGGTAAGCTTGAAATATTTGACATCTTTTAATGAAAATTGAATGTAAATTGATACTTATGTCTGTATATATGTGTGGTTCAGTAGCGAACATGAGGTAAAGCCTATAGTGCTCCAGCCTGAACAGAAGGTGTCGGAGGAAAGTAAAACTACATGGAATTGCCAAGCAGTACACTGACATCTAGATTATTGACTAGAAAGAAATAATGCTGGAATTGCAGAGGCGTAGTGACAATTAAGGAGGAATATACTGGTGTAAAGTATTTCAGATGAAGCTGACAGTTGGCCTAACGCTCTGAACTCAGGTTTGTTATGTATTGTGCTCAGTGTAGAAATAGAGTATAAATTAGTTCTGAAGTAGGAGGTACAACCTTCTTGTTTCAGGGACCGTGGTCTTAAAGTTATTGAGCAGCACTTGGTCAGAGCTTTGCTGAATCCAGAGTCGGACAGCATACTCCTTGGTCCATATAGCTAACAGTGAGGTGTCTCCAGAGCACAGGGGAGAAATCGAGCAGAGGAGTCTTTTCCTGCCGCCATCACGAAAGATAAGCTGATGTGGCCAGCTGAGCTCAACATTATGTACCCCCATCTTAAAATGACATTGTAAAATAAAATTATAAGGGGAATTTAATTGTTTTAATGCCAGGAACTGAGAACATCTCTACTACTAGTTCCAACAGAAACAAACTATTAAAGTCATGATGACAAATACCAACAGAGCTTGAAAAAACAAAACAAAACCAGTATTCCTCATATTACTACTACACAACTGACACACATAGGATAATATTAATAAAATATGTCACTCCAAGATTCATATTGATAAATTCTGTACATATAACTTGTAATTAAAATTGATTGTGACTCCTGGTTCTCTTTGTATTTGAATCAGGACACATATACATTAATGACAGCACTGAATACATATTGATATTTGAAAATTTATCAGTGACTCATTTAAGATATTCTCATAGAGTGTTATATGTATGTGAGTGTCACAGTGTTGTCAAGTGTGGTGGAATAAATTAAATTGTTTATCTGTCTGTTGTTGTTGTGACTTACACTTCACCATATACATACCCTAGACATATAACGTAGTCATCACAATATTCCAGAATAATTCTGACTGAGGTATACATATGTGGCAGCAAGTAAGGTTGTCTGTAAAACACTACACCTATTAGATACAGATACCTTCACAGCTGATCTCAGTCAGTACACTAAGTCCCCTATAGATATTTATAACATCCCACTTTACCACAGAGACAGAGCACCTATAGGTTTGCCCGGAGTGCAATTATGTCGATTCTGAACAACAATAACAATAAAAACATATAGCATTTTAAATGTAACGAATAAGCAAAATAATAACCTAAATAAACTTCTTTTTTTTTTTTTCAAAACTTTCTTTAGTCATTTTTGATCTGCTTTACCATGCTCATTTACTTTACTATTAGTACATAAACACGTGCATAAATGCCGAGCCTGGAACTTAACCCATAATTTCTTACAGCTTCTTGAGCTCTATTCACGCGAATTTCTGGTACGCAAGGTTTCTGGAGAACCGAACCCTCGCGCACATCGGTGGTTGAGTGTATTAATAAATTTCCTTATTTGCATAAAGAAAATCTCTGCACCTCTAACGATGAAAAGGGCACCTTCAGAACGAGAATTTTGCACTATTTCAATTTATAAACTATGCGAAATAAGAAAGTATTATACCATGTAATTTACTGACTATCTACAGCTAGAAAATACAGCGTATTCTACAATTACTAAAGGTGAACAATATACCTTAACTATGACATACCCTATCTTCTAACGATGAAATACAGAAATGACAGGCAGTAGGTAAACCCGAGACCAGTGAATAATTAATAAATAACGAAATAGGTAAATGGCACGCACTCATGAGAAAGAAAGACAGACAGATAGACAGATAGACTCGCGCGTCACCAGCTCAAGTTCTGTCCATGTCATAATGATCTATTTCATGTCTATGTCCATTCTCGTCACAATGTGTTTTTTGGTCTATCTCTGCCACTCTTACCGTGGGGATTCCAGAACAATTACTGCCTTGTAATTATTTCAACATGTTTCCTCAATGTGTGTCCTATCCATCACCACTGTCTTCTTCTCATCTCTTGTCTGGTTCTTGTCACCGTCTGTGTTAAATTGGCCAACATTTTCTTTCTTGGTCATCTTCTAATCTTCTACATCGTCTTTCCTCCCTGCTTCTCACATTTGTTTACCATCTTCTCTTCACTAAACATGCTAAGGTGAAATCGAGTATAAGTTTCTCATCTACGCAATGATTATATCGTCAATGACACCTTCCTGGTGCTCTGAACCGTCAATGTACGTACTTTCATAAGGCCACGCTTTTGTTGTCCCTATTGATCGTCTTTGTTCGCTGCCATTATTCATTTCCGCATGATTACGCCAGCAAAAATTCTACAAACAAACAAAATGACAACAACAAAAAAACTGCAGGACTCCCATTCTCACTTTCCGCGGATAAATGTTTATTGCAAGGATTTCTTTTTCACTTCCTAACAAGCTGTTTTCACTTTAACTACCAATAACATTTATTTCTGAGCTGTACCTTTTATCAAGTGTTTTTCGTGTGACCTGGCAATCAAATATGCGGAAGTCTTTCAAGATTGTCCTATGAACTTTAAGTCTGAATTCATTTCTTCAAGAAAAAATAATATTTCTGTCTCATTTTTCTTTATGTAATCCTTTACTTGTTGTTATCACAATACAAATTAAATTTCGACAAAACCCTCTCAGGGTTGGCTAGCAAAACTGTGTCATCAATATATCGTAGGCTGTTTATTTTGTGCCTCTGATGAATATTTTTGCCATGTTTATGAACCTCGTTACACTTTCATTATACATAAATATGGTGACAGAGATAAGTCAGCTGATATGACACATGATGGTGATGTAATGTCGGTTACAAGGAACTACGTTAGCAAACAACTCCTCTAACAAGACTCAAACTAGGATATCTCTACAGACTGACTAACATAGCGTGAAACGACCATCGGGTACGCATGCTTCACTGAAATGGAGGGCACACTTAATTAACATTTCCCTTAATTGATATCACACTAAAATATCACAGGGACAGACAGCTTCAACGCCGCTCAAAAAGAGGAACCACTCCTGAATTGTCACAGAACTTTCTACATGACAAATTTTCAGTGCTGGTCAGTTAACCTTCGTTGGCCAGGATTAGTGACCTCTCAGTCGAGTACCATCGATCGAGAGAGAAGAACCGCTTTCACTTCACGGCAATAATGTCGTTTTAGAATTACAGTACTCTGATTATGTAACGCTCTAGGGAATGTGCAGATGGCAAATGGATGATTCGTGTACGTAGAACTGGCTTTTCCCCGCTATCCAGTGTTCAGCAACAAAGTACTGTAACTTCACAGCATTTCATTCTTTTTCTTTCTCCGTTATCTATAACTATAGAAGCTATATTACCGTAATTGAACCCCGTGCAAAAAGCCTGCGTCAAAAGCGATTCATATATTCTTGAAATGATGGTTTAAGTAGCAATTTGTTTCATATGATGAGGCTGTCAGCCATAAGAACAACTTCTAATATCATTATTTCCTTTTCCGCTTTTTATTGAGTATGGATCCACACTGCAGATGACCATCTTGCGCAAGCCTATGTCAACAAGCATGCTGTGGTTTTTTTTTATTATTTGTGTTTTTGGGTCAATGAATAAACAAGACAAAAACTATCTATGTTCCTAAGTAGTCAGATAAGACTGGACTGGTTAACTTTCTCCACAAAAAAGAGAGACGCTGATGCGAGTGATGTATATGTGGTGGGTTTTGATGTTATTTATTGTTGTTGTTATGTTTACTTAGTGTACTGAATGAGGTCAGCTGTGATGGTCCCTGAGGATAACAGTTTATGTGAGTTTACAGAGTACCTTGCTACTACCACCTACGACCTCAATCAGACTTATTCTGACTAGTATGTCTGATAGCTACGTCTAATGTCTAGGGTAATGAAATGTGGTGTGCTGGTAATTAAATACACAAACACACACACACAAACACTTATATTAATATCTATGATCAAGTCAATTAACACTGTGTTTAAAATTTAGAAATTACAATTTTTTTAAAATTTATTTTGTCCTGAACCAAGTTTTTCTTCTGGTCAGGACTTTTGAATCAATATGAATTAATTTCAATAGAATTACATATAATCAAGTAAACACATGAAAGACTTGTACATATACATAATTTAAATTTGCTAATATTGGTACTAAAACTAAAAGTCTTTAGGAACTAGTGCTGGATGTCGGGTCGGGGTATTTGCATCATACCCATGTCTTAGTTAACAGTGTCCTGAAAAGAAACATCTGTATTCTACATTTCTGATAGTTTATCCTATTATATTTCAACCTCTAGGCCCTGGACAGTCGGCTGGGGACCTAGAATAAGTACTCACTTGTCGTAATCATTTTTCATTATATGGTAGTATCACTCACTCAGAATTGTTAAATAAAAGGTTAATAATTTCTTCCTTACCACAATTCAAAATGAAAACACACAGGTACGTTGAAAATAGCACAAACTCAGCTGAGCTGCTGGCTAGACTAGGGCGTCCCACTACTACTAGCACATATATTCAATGGACGACAAACTTCTTAGCCTCAACGATCTGCTTGTATGGACAGTCTTCAACAAAATGGCAACTAGCCGGCAAATTTTTCAATAATCTTAACTATTTCGTCCAATGAGAGTACTTCCCCTTTACAATTTAAAATTTCAAAAATAAATGTCCAATTTTTGGTCAAATGTGTAGTGTATTTCTGTCGGTCGGTCTGTCCGAACTTGTCATTCCCCAAGATTGGACTTGGTTTTTGGCCTAAGACTAAAAAAAATATTCAAATTTTCTCTCATTCCCTTCTTAGATTTCTACTGCGAAGATATTTTTAGATTCTATCCTACTTGTCTCCCCCTTGTTTTCATATACTTTTTTTTCTGCCTTCGTCTCAAGGACGCGTTAAATGTAACTTTAGTGAATGTAAAGCTAACATCTGTTTCCTAGTTTGCCACTGAACAAATCAGTCTTTTGTCAATAACTTCCATGTTATCTGTCCGTCCTTTTATTTGAAAGCATATTATTTATCAGGAAAAGATAAGCTCTTAAACTAGCTAACTTTTGTGATTCTAAACCTAATAATAAGAAATTCCATATTTTTTCCATGTTAGTCTTGAAATCTTTACTACCACTCGTTCACTTCTTTTCCATGTACTTTCAAGCTAATTACGAGAGTCTCTTGTAGTACGTGAGAATTTACGTCATTCGCAATAAGAGCTAAGTCTGTTTTCGTGACAATTGGCTACATGTTCTTACTTTTACATCGTATTTCAAACTACCAACTACAAGTTCGCGCGTATGCTAGACTTAGATTCAAACGCGTGCAGACGGCATCATTTTTTTCTTCCCTCCTTTTCTTACCCCGTCTAAACGAATAGGCCTTTCGGGTCCTCATGTTATAATTAGTTTTTTTTTTTTCAATGACACTAGAAACGATGGTACGGTCTACCACAATCAACGCAGCGTAACTTAACTATATTTTATCCCTACATTTTATTTTAACTTTTATATTTATAATGGAGGATTTTATCGCTGTATCAATGTATTCCACCACAGTATATAATAAATAAATAAATGCATATTATGACACACAGTGATTTGTGAGTTCTCAATACCAGAACACAGTTTACGTCAAATGTTTCCGTCAGAAGTGTAGCTGATGTGCAAGTACAAGATATAACACATGCTTTTTCCATACAGTCATTGTAAGCCATATAAAGAGTGAACTAATGTTCTAACAGTTGTTTAGATATCAGTGCTCTATTAAAGTGACAGACCTAACGTTCGAAATGATTTGGTTTGGTTTGGTTTGGTTTTAAGGACTATCTTTACGGACTTCCATCAGTGCAAAAAAAAAAGAAACAAACACATACACATACATAGGAAGACATCTTGCAGAATCAAACTTCCAATACTCGGCACGCCACACAGAGGACCTAATCTGTTTAATTTACTTAATCTATACAATGTACATCTATAGTCGATGAATTTAATATAATTCCTTCTTCCTCGTTCGCCCTCAGACATCATAATAATAATATATAATAATAATAGCCCCTTCAGTCATAACTGACTATGGGAATGCGCCCCTGAGGTAACAGCCCTCAGCTGGTGATTTTCCTGGTGCTCTTTCGACGCTTTCTCCTCTCTTCTGCTTCTTGTGTGAGCTTCTTTTCGCCCAATCTGAGGTGGTGCCGTAAATAGCATGGCCACTTAGTGCGATCGGCAGCTTCACCGCCCTCAGACATCTACATTAATGATTCTAATAAATGCAGTATTCAGCTCAAGGTTCCTGACATCTCTAAACAGTTTTTCGTTGAGAGAAGTGGGTTGTTGCCATTTACTTCTCCGTTCACTGCTGTATGTTGCAGCAGATGGTGCGGTTGTCATGGGGCTGGTGCTACAGGAGCATAAATCTGCTGTACCAATCCTGTACTTGTGGTATTGATGGAACCTCAACCTGTTGTGACCAGTGCGTAAGCGGAAAATGATGACATGTTCTCGCCTAGATAGCTGGTGACAGGCATCATTTTTTTGTATGGCTGTGTGCTCTTTTTCCCACTTGGATTTGAATGTCACTTTTATGGTTGTTTTAGCCATTTTATAAGTTGTCCCTTTATCATTTTGTTGTAGGGCTCTCCCTTCTTTAGCCAGTTTGTCTGCCTCTTCGTTGCCTGGAATGTTGCAATGTGCTGGTATCCACTGGACTGTGCACTTGTTGAAGCATTTGGCCAGGCTGTCAAGTGAGTTTTATCAGATCTTTCAATCCTTTAGCATGGTGGTCCTTCAGAGCTGTTATTACTGACAGGAAATCTGTAAAGATTACTATCTGTTTCTTGCGTGCGCTTTGTAACGTCGTCTACATAAAAGTGTTCGTTAACATTTCCTGCGTCAAGACAAACACAACAAAAACGAATGTACGCAATGCTGCTATACTATTACATTATCTTTTTTACAATAAATATTCCGTAAAGATGCTATGTTGCCAGGGTATAATCTCTTCTCCCCCGCTCTATCACTTTCCGCAGCATATACCGTCGACAATAGATTTCCCAGTGGCGATGTCTTCTTTATCTATGTTAGGTAACTCATTGTTACATATCTTTCCTGTCTTTCATTGTAATATCTGGTAATACGTACAATGGGTCTTTTACCTGCAAATTAAGTCAATCACGTGAAAAGATAACTGCTGTCTCATTAACAGTTCTATGGAAGACCAATCAGGGTATCTTCGATGTGTCCCTATGACCTCCCATGTGTTTGTGAGGGGCGAACATTACTTAAGTTCATCGTCCTAGGTGATGCTCCGTACATACCAATAACTTAGATTAATGGTATTGTCTCTGGCGTGTTCTTTGCGATACGTGAAATGCCCGTATATGGTTGTAGATTTTTTAATTGTATCGTCCAATATTTAATTTAGAAATGGGTTTTCTTGGACTTTTAACAGCCTGGGGATGTCGCCCCTATCTGAATTATACAACGGACTGTATTCCAAAGCATGAAACAATCGCTATTTCTTTCCCTGATTCCATGGACCCGCATAAAGACACTGTGGAATTACTTTGCCAATATAGGAGACCGTAGTTAAGTCTAAAAATCCCTAAGAACTTTGGGCTACTACATGCTGATTGTGGCACACCGCTTCTATTTTACAAATCCTATTCTGTATATATACGAGTATGCAATGCGAGTGCGTAATGTCAACTGCCACATCGTCCGTCAGAAAATTGAGGCACTAATGGAACTGTAAATAGTAATATAGATATTACAGTCCGCAAAAATTCGTCCCGATCGATTAACAAAATTAAACATTTTTATTTGTGCTGAACAATAAAAATAGTAATAAAGAACAACGAATTAATTCTAAAACAAGAACTACACTGTTATGCTGTCATCTTGTTTTCTCAATATGTGTCCTATCTAACGCTAACTCTTTTCCTCACCTCTGGTCCATCAGTTCCACGCTGCTGATCTTGTATATCATTTCAATCCGTCTAATCTGCGCAAACATCCATTTATGAAAGTCGATGTTGGATCTTTTACTTCCATATTTCCTGCAATGACTGGCGCACTTGCCTTATGTGTTCTTATTTTGATATTACTATCAGTTCCTCAAACTGTGTCTAGTTCCTGCCAAATATTCGTATGAGTTTGCATCAAGAGTATGCAATTCCTTGAAGTGCAATTAGACTATCATTTGCCATAGTTATGATTGTCGTAGATTTTATTAAGATAGGCTGAAGAAGTTTAAGGTCCCGTCTGAGCAGAGGTGATAATGGTAAACTATGTGATAATAAAGGGTAAGAAATAGCTTTACTTTTCACAATGGTGAGAGTGGAAGAGAAAGGTCAGTCTCTGGATTGAGTAATTGCTCTAATCCAGCCTATCTTACGACAATATTTAAGTTGTCGCACTTTCTCTTCTGGTACATATATACGAGTTATGCTCCACTTACATATACACAATTCTATGACATAATACGTACAGACGTGAACCAAGCTATGGATAACATATAATGGGCAGGGGTTGACCAACACGATAACTTAAGGTGTATTATGTTTATTGTCTCTAGAAAAAAATCACAACATCAATCATCAGAAAGTATAGTTTACAGACACAAAAATGCAAGACAAATTATTAACCCAATAGACCCTCCTCTCTGGTAAAGGAACCCCAAAGTAGATCCCAACAGAGGTACTTAACCCAAAAGATTAAAGTTTACTAAAGTAAAGGGATAGACGATAAAGGAAAGAACAAAGTCTTTAGTTAATCTATCCTGGGAAAAAAATAATATAACAGTAGTAGTGAACCCGAAAAGACAGAAGTGAGTAAAATGATTATACAAAATATGAAATATTCATTTCTCTTTCTTACAATCTGTCAGTCTGTGGCCACATTCAATCACACTTACCGACTACTCTTGTATGTAACAGCTGTGTATCTTTGACATATTTCATGGGTGGTGCTGATCCAAGGGAGCCCCAGTTCCTCAAAGAATGATTAATTTTCCTAATGGGGAACGCCCGCTTAGATAGTGCTAATTTTATGTGTCAAAGTTCACGTCAGTTAGTGCATGTAGAAATATATATATCGCGATCGAAATGTTCATCATGGGCAGCACACGGTAGTCCGATATTTAAGGATATGTATGGTGGGTACACTGTTAGAAAAACCAATAAGGATAAGCAAAGGATCTCCTATCTGTGTTTTTTTCCTTTGTTTCTCTCTGGGGTTGAGTGCCGGTTATGGACCAAGTATTTTTTTTTTCTGGACTCCAGAAAAGAAAAACCACGATAGGCAGTATTCTGGAACAAATGTTACATAGATATTTGGCCGCCACATGCGGATCAGATATGCTGTAAACAATCTGGGTAATTTCTTGTCCAGTTTATGATCTTATTCTTAAAGTTTATATGTGGGAACTCTCTCTCTCTCTCTCTCTCTCTCTCTCTCTCTCTAGAAGAAAGCAAGAGGACCGCACAGGTCAAAATCTAAGACCCGATAATATTTTAAGAATGTTTCTGGTGCTATTCAAACCGCTAGATCGCAATGGTTGTGATCGCCCAGAGGTGGAAAAAACAAACATTTTAACAATGATATCTATATTATAATCTCAAACGCGTTATGTAAGACCTCTAGATCACTCCGGCATTAAATTATATTTAAACCCACAAGAGTCTAGCTAATATTATCGCGCTTTAACACGAGATATAAACTCTAGTAATTCACAAAATTACGCATGATGAATAAAAGTAGATGGTTCTCTAATTATCAGTCGCTTAGCGTATATTAATTAATTTAAAGCGTCTCTTACTGGGGGAATGACAAGAAATTAAATTTACTTATTACAGCTGGAACAATTTGCTATAAGTTATTTAATATGCTTATTTAATAAACACAGAAATCCCAGTGAAAAACTTTAACACGTTAAGACACTCAAAATTATAATATATATTATGATTACCGCCATGCAGGAAACTGACACTCTCCACGAATATAAGAAATTCTCTCTATATAAAACTCCAATAGTTCGCGCTAGCAGATATCAACAATTCCTGCGACAGACTGATAATGAGTTTAGGAGACTGCACATATATACATATATATTGTATGAATCGGCCCGATCTCGCCCATGTCTGGCAAAATCGCACCTCGAGCAAATTACAGGTCCATTCTATTATCCGGTGTTAATCAGAATATATATATATATATATATATATATATATATATATATATCTATATATATATATATATATATATATATATATATATATATATATATAGAGAAGAACAAACTTGTGCGTGCTTTAACTCGACTCAGAGTATAAGCTTTTGAACTTGATATATATGTGAATCAACATTTGAGCACATGATAAACAGATGACTAAAATGCTGCGCCACTGACGTATACAAACGCAGGCGCTGAGACATTCCTTGTAACTTAGGAAGTGTATGATGTCCTATCTTATAAATTCTGCTATCCGGGTGTACGCTTTGCTAACTTCTTTCTGATTAGACTCCAAACACGTAATGTGTAGACTCAGACTTATGCAAGACTGAAGACACAAAGAGGCTTCACTGATTTCACATCTTTTATTAATAGCTGACTTTCTTTTTATCTTATTCCTCATTACTGCTTTACCATAACCGATCACTCTGGTTAAATATAGTAAGCACGAAAGTGTAAGCCCATGACAGTTCGCAATGATGATCTATGTGAAGGTGAAGTATATAACTATGAATTACTTCTTTATATTATAAGTCCTAAAGGAAAAATATGTTGGTTAACCATTAAAGAATTCTAAATCAAAAAGCAATCAGGAAATTCAATTATGGAACAAGCTGTGAACATGTTAGGCTCTGGGAAACTCTTCCACTTATGCCCCGTGTGCGTTGGTAAAACGGTACTAACTTCAGCGGAGCCGCAGATCATATTTTCAGGCTGCCAATGTAAGATAATTCTGTGGTTGTGTCCTATGACTAAGCCCGATTCCTCCACTAAGTCGTCGGTCATTTTGCCCTGCGACGTCTGCATGCTCGCGTGGATTTCAGTGCCCGTCAATCGCTGTGGTTGGGCTCTCGTGACCACCTCTTCCACTCCGTGCTAGATTCCGGTGATGAGACAACCCGTGGTTTGTGATTGGTCGCCCAACAGAGAAACGGTGTGCTCACTGTCGCAAAGATATTTCTCTCTCTCTGGTGGCTTCAAGTTAAGCCCACTGCCTGTCTGATGCGTCGTATTTTGTTCCCTTGTTGGATGGCCCGCGAGCGGTTTGCTTTAATGTCTGCCCGTAAACAAATCAAAGCTTCTTAGCCACTGTCAAACAGTCTACCACCTGGTAACACCATCGAATGCATGTCGCGAGTGCTTTGTTTTCGACCGCCAGCGGCTGGCCCCTACTGTATCCAAATGTGGTGACACTCGATATGTTTAACTAAGGAATTTAAAAAAATCAAACGAATTCTTCTCATGGCCCATGTGGCCGTCTCCCGCACCAAATAATAACTTGTCTAACGAGCCAGGTGTGTTCCAAAAGATAACATAAGGTTAAAATATTAAAGTTATACTTAGGTAAAAGCCGTGATTACGAACGATTTCTTTTAAAAATGGTGAAAGATAAAACACCGGGACAGAAATAAAATAAGAGCGATGATAAAAAAGATACAGGACGACTTTATGACAGTCACATCATATCACAGTCACATCATATCACAGTCACATCATATCACAGTCACATTACATGACAGTCACGTCATATCACAGTCAAATCATATCAGTCACATCATATGACAGTCACATCATATCACAGTCACATCATATCACAGTCACATCATATCACAGTCACATCATATCACAGTCACATCATATCACAGTCACATGACATTCACATCATATCACAGTCACATCATATGACAGTCACATCATATGACAGTCACATCATATCACAGTCACATCATATCACAGTCACATCATATGAGATGCCTGAACCTGAAAGAGTCATATTTTTTTCTGTCTCTCTTCAGAGACCCCTCAGAAACTACAAGAGGCAAAGAAATAGTAATAATAATAATGAAGCATAAACAAAACTAGAAAAATGTCTATTATTTTTCCATCGCTCTCTCAACCTTCCACTCCCCCCATCCCTGGCTTTTACTTTTCTCTCAAACTAATAAGTAAATAAGCAGGCGATAAAATAAGTTGCTCAACAATGTCTATAAATGTGCTAAAAAACCAGGAAAATGCTAACAGCGACATCAAGGACAAGCCGTTTGAAGACAGTATACTTCTCTATTTCATGTTTAAAATAACGTGCACCAGTAGATAAAATGTTCAATTCTGGACAATGTCACTTATGGATATGTCGCTCTTGTTTGTAATCACTGCGGAATGTTCAAGTGACAGTGGATGTTTCTTCAGTGTGAAAAGACAGTCGAGGTTCACTAGCCGTCTCTGGAATTTTAGACGCTATACAACAACATTCCCCATCCCTAGACACAACACCATAGACTCCCCACCAGGCACAATAATTTTTTTCTTACATTAATGTCTCCATGCCATGATGTCACTTTACACCAGTCCTGGGAAACCTGTACACATTGGTGATGTGACGACCAGGTATGAATTAAACCGTGATAACCTACTGCCACAATTCATGAAGTTAGTTTACATCTCAACTTGGGCCTGCCTATCTAACAAAAACATAGTCAATATTTTCATGTTCTAAGCCATCGTGATCATCTCCTGTTACATAATTCTTTAAAGTCTTTGCTGTAAACATATTATATTTCCTCTCGTCTTTCCGTTTCTTCTTGATGATAGATTTTCTACAGTTCTGCTTCCCCCCCCGCCCCCCTCACCTCCCCCACCAGCCCTTCAGATTCTATGAATTAATCTTCCTCATTTGCGTTCCTTAAATTCATAAGAAGCGACTAATATGATGGTTGTGCCTGGGGCTGGCAAGGTCATCAAATAAAATAAATTGCTACAGAAACCACCAGCAATAGGTTGTGTTTAAGAGTAGGCTTTTTTTCAAGGGGCGGCCATCTGCATTAGTGGCTCCATGCTTCATAAGGAGTGAAAAAAGAAATAATGACAATCATTATTTGCACCTGTTGGTCATAAACTTAATCATTGACCTACTTATTTCCCTCGTTACTATTTAATGAGCACCCCTCTTATTCTTCTATTACGTACCGAAGCTACACAGTCTTCTATAGTGACTTAATTAACTACAGCCCAATACAAACATTATCACAGTAACTTTAATGTGGACTTCCACGCCTTCACTTTCACTGGAGAATACTTTGTTCTTCTTTCAAATAATTAAGAGACACGCATCGCATCGTCAACACCTTTAATACTCATGTACAACTGGGAAAAGGGGGGGTTGAATATTTGGACTTTAGATGTGAATAGCTGAAAGTTGGTTGACTGTCGCATACACAGAGATGTGCTGAATGGCACACAGAAGGTTTTGATGATTGTTAAACATGACAGTAAGCAGCTTCCGGTTTAACAGTTAGTGTAACCGCGTATCTCTAACAGTGGTAGGTAGAACTCCATGTGGATAAAATAATAGTGCCAACAAGGGTCTGTATTAGAAAAAGACAATGCAGACAAATATTCGGGATATAATCTAACGTTACGCGTTTCTGTGTCATTCAGTGTGTCGCCAGTTCATTCAGTGTGCAGTCTGCAATAAATGTCCACGCCCTAAGGTCATAATACAGCGGCGAATATCCGCTGGAACGGGGACCGCCTATTCTTGTCACCTCTTTACCTAATAAAGCATAAATAGTGCACATTTTTCGGTGAACCCTAATGTATTCACAAAGGTAAAATGGGGACACCCTTAAACAAGTTTCACATATGACAATTCCAATGATGACACAAGCATTATGACAAACGGAAATAAACTCAGTTGTAAACATTAGTCAGACACCTGACTATTTCTATATCAGGCAAAACCAACAAAAGAAATAACAAGTGCTGTTTACTGAGATTACATCAGTCTAACTTATTATATAACAATAGCACATGTGTTCTATGATGGTTAGTCCACATACGACGTCACCAACATTTTGCCATTTTTAACCCCCCCCCCCTCGGGCCCCCCTTTACCCAACTGTCATATTTCGTCAAACAATAACCCAAACTCCCCTCTTATGTGACGTTACAAATCTCTTAACCCCCCCCCCCCCCCAATTTAGTGTACTACTGACAAGACATTATATAGCCGAATGTAAATAAGTTATACGGTGCTGACAAAACAGCCATCGTTTAAGTAAAACAATATTTAATCAGTCTTTTACAAAGATCTTCTCTCTCATGTGCCGCGTCCCAGCATGAGACATGACCCTACCTTTGCTCTACCCAACTTAATGCATTTGAATTCCCCCCCCCCCCTTTCCCAATCGCCACCCAACACACAACTGTAAACGATCACATCAGCCAGAACTCTTTCAACTTTTGTATCTTTGAGCTCATCAGAATATTGTTGGGATGGTAATAACATTCTCTTAGTTTCTATTTTTTCAATCTTATTTTAATCAACAGTAGGCCTACAGTTTATTTAGACTGCCTTTTGTGTTTGTTTGTTTTTTAAGAAGTGTACTACATTGCGATACATTCTAAAACAAATATGATAAAAAAATCAATTGAAACCAGTTATAGTTATCACAATTATCCGATGTTTCAGCTGCTATTATATTGATAAAAGTCGTCCAAGAAGGATTTGTTAACTATTGCGGATACAAGTAGACTTTGAGGATGGAAGTTACAAAATATACTGAAGCACATTAAAAACGCACCACCTGTATAATCCAGGAACAGAGTGTGAAATGTAAATATAAGTGTGTACAAGTTTACATATTTGGAATCTTTATTCATTTTCCTACGAATCCATGCTGGTCATTAATTTGTACATTTGATTGTTATGAAATTCATTGCATTCTGTGCAGGCAAGGGAGAAAACCAAAAATACAAAAAAATGCACGTGCGTTATCCTGCTGGAGAAGCTGCAAGTCTGGATAAATTGTGAACGCAGGAGCACCCAGTGCATCCAGAACCTCATCTCGATATGTCACAGCATTAACATTTCCACGGAAGACGTGAAGAGGCAAGCGATGGTGAAAACTGAATCCTCCCCAAATGTGAATATACCCATCGAAATCGGTTGACACAGCAATCAGCAAAGCGCTCTTCACACCGTCGCTAAATCCGCATACGTCCATCTGCAAAGGATATGTTGAATCTGTTCTCATCTGTGAATAGGACAGCATTCCACTGCAGTCTAGTCCATCTGATATGTTGCTCTGCCCATTGCAGGCGCTGCTAACGATGTCTGTGAGTCAAGTGTGGCCCAACATAAGGTCGTCTTGCAGTAAGGCCTGTATCTCTGAGTCGTCGTATGACTGTCATTCGAGAGACTTGCCCATGTCTACCCACTATTGCTCTTGCTGTTTGACTTGCCGGGAGATGTCAAATTCCTTAGGTGACTCAGCACAAATATGACGATCTTGCGCAGGGGTAGTAACTCGTGGTTGGCCACTCCGAAGTCTATCCCGGGCACTGCCAGTGGTTCCGTAACGTTCATTGAGACGTACAATAGTGCTGTGGTGGCAATTCATCCTTCTGGCAATTGCCCGCGAGCTCATTCCGGTCTCCAACATACCAATGGCTCGTTGGCGGTCGTTTTCAGATAGTCGTGGCATTTCAAGCACATGTACTGGGTGTTTTGTCTCAACGGCCTTTTTATACCGAGTATACTGCCACAACGCGTACACATTTTCAGGGTCATAGCTGTTGAGAATCGTGTTGTACGTGTAACTTTCATCGTTTTCATGTAGTCTGTACACACACCCATGGGTTGAATCTTGCACTTTCCATTCCAGCAGCCATTCGCTCTCTACCTCATGGCAAACACGGGGTAAATCCATTCCCACACTTTTTTTTGCCAGCTTCTCGGCATCAGTATATATAATAGTGGTGCGTTTTTAATGTGCTTCAGTATATATTTTGTTCCGACAACATTTATGAAAGTAGCGATCCTCACTCGTATTTTGTGTGTGACGTCACATTTATTTTAAACCCCCCCCCCCCGCCCCCCCCCCCCGCCCCCACCCCCTCCCCCCCCCCCCCCCCCACCCAACCCCCCCCCCCCCCCCCCCCCCCCCCACCCCCCCCCCCCCACACACACACAACATTTTGGACACCCCCCACCCCTTCCTTCTTTTTCCCCCCTCAGTGTGTGACGTCATATGTGGACGACCCCAAAGTGCATTTGCGCTGTTTTGTTGTCAGCATACGGTCATTTTCTTTCACTGTGCTTTGTTCCAAGGGTCTTTGTTGTTCAAGGCACTGGCTAATTTCTATTGGTTATTTCCAACTGTACGTGGAATTCTCTCTCTCTCTGTTTTTTTTTTTTTAATGCCAAATCAAAATTTGATAAAGTTCAACTCTGCAATCAAGTTCCACGAATCAAAATAGGAGGTTTAAAAACAACACCCGGGAGCCGCGCTGGTGTAATGGCTTCGGCGTTGTACTGGCAACCAGGTGTTCATGGTTCAAACCCGGGCGTCGGCGTTTGAAGAAATGTTTACGGCCGGAAATTTGACTGAATAGCCTGAACGGCTCCTGTGATAAACCCTCTGTGGATGGAAAGGAGCGAAGCTCCTGACCGGGTTGGAAGGAAAGTCCTCAGGTTCCCCAGCCTCGCAATGACATGTCATTGGGCCGAAGGGCTGAAAGCCCAAGTGCCGCTGGTTAAAAAAAAAAAAAAAAAAAAAACACCCACGCAATAAATGGAAACGATTACATGTTTATAATAAATGGAGAAAATACAGCATGACCCAGCAGCAACATGGAAGATTCAGAAGGATAACAGACCATTCAAAGAATAAGAGATTGAATGAAGTGTAAAGCGGAACCATTCTATAATATTGACAAAAACAAGGATGAGAGTAGATTCAGTAAACACTACAACAACTGCCAGGCCCTTCTACTCTATCAACATGTTTCACGTCTGAGGGCAACAGAACTTCCTCCAGATGAAAAAGAATATTCTTGGGATTGGGAAGAAGAACATCCAGACTTTAGCACAAAACTAATTCATAACTATAATATGTGTACGGGAACACTATAACAAGCAATTGTTGGACAAACGCATTCACAGATGGATCAGCAGCTTAAGCAGATGAAATTGGAGATGGAGGAATCTTTTCTGAAACAATAATTTGTTAACGAAATTTGTTGAAGTTTTCTTCGTCCTTTCATCCACACGTGTCCCTCGTAAACTTGACAATTTGTCTCTGGCCACAAATATCAGCAACACATGTTCCTTTCCTCGCAGAGGACGGGGGAAAAAACATTTTATGAGTCTGCTCCAAGGTCTATTTCTTAAAACGACACATTGTATCGATTATTAACAGCATAACATGACACATAAGAAAATAAAGAAATAAAAAATCTAACTAAAACTGGTAAAAAGGCAAAGGCATGTCGAGAATTCTCGATGAATAGCAAGCTAGCTGTGGAGATTATCAATATAACGCTAGCATACATTCCCCCGCAGCTGTTAAGAAATTGGATGTTATCAAAATTCCCAAGTCTGGTGGGTCAAGTTACACGACCTACAGGTATTCGTACGTTAATTTCTTTACAAACAAATTACCGCCCGACATCTCCTGTAAGTCAGAGTTCCTCTCTCAGCATTTCAATTAGTTCAGGGTAAAAGAAAATGCATGGAATGTGAATCGTTAAACCTGCATTGAATTTCAGGAATTAAACTTGTCATTTTGAAAGGACGGAGCACCGTTTGTGTACAGGTGCCATTAATACAAGAGACTTCAAGTATGTGTTTACAGTGGATTAGGAAAGTCAGCCTTAACCCCAACCCGAGGTAATAAATGGCTTTTCATATCACAATACGTGCTCTATCTTCCGCGGTCTTTTCAAAGGTCGTATTAAATGCATATCCGTTCTTTTCTGTGATAAAATACCAACCAGAAAGGAATAGTATGGTCGTATTAACGAGAATACCGCCAGAATTTGAAATGTACATCGTGTGCGATCATAAATCTACAGATGGCATCAACTGTTGCATGTAATGTTCAAATGTTCCTGATTCAAACTGATCAGCACGAGTGAATATCATGGGAGAATGTGGAATCTTCTGTGAACGATTCCAACATTAGCCTTGGAACTAGAAATAACATACTTTAATAACGAAGCCGGAGATGGGGTACAACATATAAAGCTTATGATCACCTCCAATGAGAAGTGGTCAATATTTACATCGTTTTTTTTTTTTCATAAATGTTATTTCGTATTAAAGAAATGTCTGTATGTGAGAGACAGAGAGAAAGAGAGAGAGAGAGAGAGAGAGAGAGAGAGAGAGAGAGAGAGTGCACCTTTACATTTTTTTAAATTACACCAAGGAAGTTCCATCACTTTCGCCAGCTAATTTTATGATCTTTGTTACAGAAGTGGACAGAAGAATAAAACAACGGGGACAGCAGCAAACAGTTCGCGGTGACAGTGATATATCCTTGACAACCATGAGACGAGGGGTAATGGTCACCTTTAGCGACCCCGACATTTGTACTGCGTTGTAGAGGTAGTGACCTCCCTGTCGGCGGAGAAGTATCTGTCGTGAAACATTCTAAATCCACATATATAAATTAAAAGGTAAATGTAAAGCCTAACGAATTAATACAATAAAAGGAAAGAAGAATGGTAAAGAACAGTGCTGTCACAATGACTGTACTCGAGATCCCCCTTGTTCTGCTTCGTCTGCATATTCTCACGCTTTCACGTTTACTAGTAAAGCCTACAGCAGCATACACGCGTTTCAACAAAACAATAAACGTGTACTGTATTTCTTAGAAAACCTTGAGATACGCAAGCTGCTTAATGACCTAGATTAATACTAGCATTAATTTCATTTTATACACTGCGTAATGAAAAGACAGATGGACTTAGGATATAGAGAGAGAAGGAGGAACGCATGCAATACTACCACAGTCTCGCGATTAATATTAATGCCACCCCCAACGCGAAAGGCATGAAGCACTAACTTTTTTCAAATAGACAGTGATAAAAAACACTACCAATACGAGGGTTAGGTTTAAAAACCTGTTTAATGCTTATTGGTAAACATGACATTATACTGTTTTATGTCTGAAAGCCTGACAGTACCGAGACACCACGTCGTATCAAAGTGAACGGGAGGTAGAAGAAAATGCATATTTTGAACGCAGCCACTTAGCTCCATTACATTTATATATTTGGGTTCCTTAGGCCTTGCTGACAAAGAATATGTTAAGTGTTACGCAAATAGTCTAGGAATTAACAAATTATAGCCAAAAGAAAATAGTGAGGATGTCTGACAGCACCAAATCATAATCGCACAGTGGCATGTTTTGAAACCACCATTTTACGGGAAATAGGCCACCATGTTAAATCCGATTTGATTGGAGGGAATGATATGTAAGGCTAAACATGATTAGTCGGATTGCAAATACTATTTTTGGTTGTTAGGGGAAACGTAGGAAGGGTAAATTTTTTCAAAAGCTTTGTAAACATGGCCCTATTGGCTAGACCAGTTGATATAGTTAATTAGGAGCGTCTGTTCAGTGCCACATTTTAAAATAAACTTACTAAGAAACAGTGCGTTGAGATCCAGATCATATTTTTCTAAATAAAAGCCTGAGACAGAGGCAGATCGGAATTTGTGCAATAATTCATCGCCAGTCAACGTATTTGTTTATTATTTCCATGAATTGTGGTAAGATTGACATATTTGATATCTTTTTGATGAAAATTGAATGTGAATTGATAATTTATGTCTGTATATGTGTGTGGTTCAGTAGCAAACATGAGGCAAAGCCTAGATAGTGCTCCAACCTGAACAAAACTTGTTGGAGAGAAGTATATCTGCATGGGATCACCAAATAGTACACTGACACCTATCTTATTGACTAGAAGGAACTAATGCTGGAATTGCAGAGGCGTAGTAACCATTAAGGAGAAGAATACTGGTGTAAATTGTTTCAGATGAAGCTAGCAGTTGGCCTACCGCTCTGAACTCAGTGTTTGTTATGTATTGTGTTCAGTGTGGAAATAGATTATAAATTAGTTCTGAAGTAGGAGGTACAACCTTCTTGTTTCAGGGACCGTGGTCATAACTTATTGAAGCAGCACCTGGTCTGAGTTTTGCTGAATCCAGAGGCTGATAGCATACTCCTTGGTCCAGATAGCGACTAGTGAGGTGTCTCAAGTATACGGTGAAGCAAGCGAGCAGAAGAGACTGATTCCTGCCGCCCTCACAGAAGATAAGATTCTGTGGCCAGAACAGCTCAATTTTATGTGCCCCCTCAAAAATTGACAATATTTTAAATAAAGAGGGACAATAAATTGTTTCAAATGACAGGAACTGTGAACTTTTCCCAATACTATTTCCACCATAAGCAAACACTTGAAGTCATGATGACAAACAACAACCTAGCTTGAAAAAGCCAGTATTACCTCATAGTACCACTTCACAACTTACACACATAGGATAATAATAATAAAATATGTCAATACAAAGATCATAACTATAAATTGTGTACATATAACTTGTAATTACATTTGATTGTGATTCCTGGTTCACTGTGTAGTTGAATCAGGATATCTATTATTGAAAGGAATTAATACATATATTTTTAAACTTTACACTTGACTCATTTAAGATAGTCTTATAGAGTGTTATATGTGTGTGAGTGTCACAGTGGTGTAAAGTGTTGTGGAATAAATTAAATTTTTTATCTGTCTGTTGTTGTTGTGACTTACACTTCATCATTATCATAACCCTAGACATTCAACGTAGTCATCACAATATTCCAGAATAATTCTGACTGAGGTATAAATGTGGTAGCAAGTAAGGTCATCTGTAATACACCACACTTATTAGATACAGATACCTTCACAGCTGATCTCAGTCAGTACACTAAGTCCCCTATAAATATTTATAACATCCCACTTTACCACAGTATCCACGTGTAAATATACATAATCCAATTTATTCCACCGAATTAAAGCCTTTAGTAATCGTTTTTATTACGACTGTGTGTACTTTTACTTGTTAATACAGTGACTATTAATAATTCGGACACATTTTACAATGTAAGGTCGAACGAATGAACATTGATACACACTGATGATAATTTGTTTTGTTTGTGAGAGCTATGAGTTAGAGTGAGGATGCGTGAAAAAAAAAGGAAAGTTAAACGTCAGTTTGGAACGAGCAGAGTATTGTTTGTCTCATACCTAGAGGAATTTATGTGGCGACATTCATGTACAAATGATGAACCTTTCAGTTGCTTCCTTTTTCGCTTATATAAACATTATGCTCTGTGACGCCTCGGAAAGGGCCGTCACTCACTCTACAACGCAGGACTTAGCGGTCGCTTAAGGTAAATATTACCACACGGAATGACTCTTTTCGTGTAATATTATGTGTTAACCTTCGTGTAAATTACATTTTCTGCACCTAGAAAGAGGCCTCAGCTGAACCTAACCTACACCATTATCTGTTCCCGGCTGGACCTCTGACCAATAATATTTGTAATAGCCTTCTTGTCAATATCCACAACGTTGATCAACCGGAGAACAGTACAGATGATGTAATTACGCCAAAAAAATCTCCACCCAGACGTCTAGACTGGTACATGCCATTTTTGTGTATTCATTCATTCATAACCCTCCACTCCCAAAGGAGCATAGGCCTTCAACAAACACATGCCAAGTCCTCCTGTCACGTGCCATCAACTCAAGTTCTTTCCACGTTCTCCTCGTCATTTTCACCTCTGTTTCCAGCTCTCTTCTCCATGTGCTTCTTGGTCTACCTCTGCCTCTCTTGCCCTGGGGGTTCCAGAACAAGGACTGCCTTGTAATGCTATCAACAGGTTTCCTAAGTGTGTGTCCTATCCATCGCCATCGTCTTCTTCTCATCTCTTGTTCCACTGGCACTTGTCTAGTTCTTGTCATCAGTTCCACGTTGGTAACCTTGTCATACCATTTTAATCCCTCTATTCTACGCAAGCACCCATTTATGAAAGTCTGTAGCTTTTTGGTTGTTGTCTTTTTTGTTCTCCATGTCTCAGAGCCATACAATAGGACTGACTTCACATTTGAGTTGAAGATTCTATTTTCGTGTTGGATCCGATTTCTCTTGATCTCCATATATTTCCCAATGCAATGAAAGCTCCTCTTGCTTTTTGTATTCTTAGTTTGATATCACTGTCTGTCCCTCCAACTTTGTCTATATTGCTGCCAAGATATGTGTACGATTCTACTTCTTGTATTGGTGTTTCTTCAAGTTCAACCCTGTTATCATTACCTGCATTTATTCTCATTATTTTTGTCTTTTCCCTGTGTATTTTCAGACCCAATTGCTGTGACCTCTCATCGAGTGTTTTCAATTTGTCCTGATCTGATTACGGTTATGGGACAGAAGAGCCAAGTCATCAGCAAAATCCAGATCATCCAACTGCTTAGTCAGAGTCCACTGGATTCCATTTCTGTTGTCGATGATCTCATTACCCAGTCTATTGCTAGTAAAAAAAAAGAAATGGAGACAAGGGGCATCCCTGTCGCACTCCTGTTCTTATCCCAAACGGTTCTGTAAGCTATCCTTCGTGAAGAACTCTGCATGTCATGTCTTCATATGTTTTCTTTATTAAATTAATGATCTTCAGGGGAACTCCATGTAGCGAGATTTGGTACCACTTGCTTAGTTTGTGGAGAAAATACAGCATGACCCAGCAGCAACATGGAAGATTCAGAAGGATAACAGAGTGAGAAACTGGAAGACAGCATCTGCAGGAAAGGCTCTTTTTCACGCTGCATGCAGGGCAGATTAACTTCAACCAATACAGCCTCACCGTGAGCTTATTAATCCTAAGAGGGTTTTTATGATCGAGTTTTATGATCATTCCTGATCGAATTTTACTAAAGACTTGAGGACCGTTGATCCTGCTAACTGAAGCCTAGAGGTCAACCAATCTTCAACACCTTAGTCCCCCGTAGTTATAGGGCGGGCTGAAGGACAGTCTCTTGATTCAAGTGTGTCTCAGAAACCTCGAGCAGACGTTGCTAATACCAGATGAGTTATATGTATACCCATCTAAAAAATCCTGTGAGCAGTTTCTAAAGCGAATGTCGATGAGGATAACAGCTAAAGACTAGATAGCAAGATATATCCAAACTATACCGTGACAGACTTTTATAATTTGATTGGAAGATTCATCCAAGATTTTTTTTCTATTATTTATTTTAATTTGTAACTGTGGTGTCTGCCCATGCACACCACATGTTAGATTTATTGAGTTTGAGTTAGTGCTGATAAATGCGGCACTATTTGGGATATTTATTGAAAATGAGGCGCACCGGAAAATGACGTCAGAGTTTGTGTTGATATGTGTATGGCCAAGGTGAAGTAAAACCTTGCACTTTGTGACAGCTGTGGTTTTTGGCTGTGTTTTCTTTTTAAGTTCAAGTGTGGACCTACTATGAAGTGTGTACCTCCTGACAGGAGAGGGTTTGTACAAGAGCATGAATACTCTTGAAATAAAAGTAATATGTACGGAGAAAATTAATAAATAAGGATTAATCATGAATAACGAGTATGCATGCTACAAAGAATTTCAGTTATTAAAAGATGTCGAATTCGTTTGAAAAGAAGACTGTTTTAGTTCCTCATTGGTCAGGTAGAGAACCTGTATGCGTGTTGTGATAGAGGGAACAAAACTATGAAAAGTGAGAGATTTTACCCGGGATGTAACGGGATAACGAGCAGTACTATGAGCGACCGCTGGAGCAATCAAATATATATTAACTGTGGACAGGGGTAGCAATTTACCTATAATAATAATAAACGAACACAAAATATATTCGAACGGCGCCCCACCACAGTAACTATAAATAATCATACATTTTACCATCTTCCAACACCCATTTCTCATTACAAGAATATATAGATGTACATAATAAATTATGAAATTGTACTCATTTGACTTGGTAAATTTTTAACTGTTAAATTTTGAGTTACTTTTTCTAATTTAATTATATTATCACATAGGGTTATTATAGCGAAAGTGGCACCGTATACTCCTGAAGCCTAAATCTATTGTCCAGCTCAGAATATTCACAGCTGTAACTCAATTGTGATACCAGTGTACTTCTCGGGCACTGGAACTTCATACTTTCTGGAGAGAGATTCTACTTCTTCTCTACCACTATCATCACACTAGGAAAACCTTTCGCTACACTCCATAATGCCTCATCAATTTCCAAAGTGATTCTCTGTCTACACTGTCAATTGCCTTTTTCGTAGTCCACAAATCCGATGTATAGTGGTGAATTCCATTCCAGACTTTGTTCATCTATTATTCTCAAAGTGGCTATTTGGTCTGTACATGATCTGTTTTGTCGAAAACCTGCTTGTTCATCTCTCAGTTTCTTGTCTATGGACTCTTTTAATCTCTCAAGGATAATCCTGTTTAATACTTTTCCTGGCACTGATAGTAACATTTTTGTGTATTGGGCTCTGTTTATTTTGTTCATGTTTCACAATTTTATTATTACTATTTTTTTTTAGTAAGGTTAGCTTTCAGATTCGAAGGAAATCGTTGACATGACTTTCTCTCACTCTGTGTCAGCCTTCCAACCAGCCACAGATGGGAACGATCGTTACAGCATTCGCGAAACTCTTGCAGCATTCACGCAACAGGCACACACTATTCCGGGCAATGCCCGTCTCTCTCTCTCTCTCTCTCTCTCTCTCTCTCTCTCTCTCTCTCTCTCTCTCTCTCTCGGAAAGGATATAGTATGCACGATAAATGAGAGTGGAAAGGCAGAATATTAGATGGGCCTGCGCGCCCATTTCTTAACCCTTTGAAAATAAAGTTCGTTCGTTCTCTCTTTCTCATCTTTGAAGAAAATTAAAATCCAGGCTCTTGATACAGACGCCAGTACACAATTTGAAACGTGTGACATCATAACATATAAGTCTCTTTCGCGCTAGGAGAAAATGTTACTTAAGAAAGTTGACCGTTGGCTGAAAAAGAAAACTGCCTGGAAATAGCGGGGCAGCTAGTTGACGGCTGCATTTGTGGATCTGGGGTTATAAACGGCTACTGCCGTTATGAAATAAAACAATTAAGTGTTAGCAAGAATTGAGTGATAAGCCGTCCAGGTATTGAGATCGCGTTCTCAAAGCCTACCGTCGGAAAGCGTCATCACTACGATCTTTTGCAATGTTTTACTTAAACTTATAAAGACTTCAGCTCTTGGTACATGTCAAAGTTCGAAGTAGCTGAAAATGCAGGATACTTTTCAGATTTTACTAATTAACAGAGGCTGTACTCACAGCCTCCTATATTACAGAGCTCTCACTTTGTTGGACACGCTGATCTGCGAAAAGGAATCAGCCAAATAAAAAAATTATTTTGGCCTGTTACTGAGACTCTTTATAAAAGATAGTGGGCGTTTTGTCCTGGTGCAGTAAAGCAAACTGTTTAACATGAGATCTTTATATCTGGAATCTTACTGTTATTGGGATACGAAGTCATACTAATTATACTGATTTACAGTGCACACAATTATTTTTGAACAATAGAATTAGACGTAGAGACAAGATTCAAACTTGCATATTACATACATAATGTAAGAACAAGCCATACTCATACACTGATTTGCCTTACTTACTTACTTACTTAGTCGTTCTTCTTCTACCGTGAGGTGTAGAGGTTTGTAAGAGAGAGCGCCATACTATTCTATCAGCTGTCTTCCTCCTGGCTTGGTTCCACTCTAGTCCTCGTTCCTTCAAAGATCGTCTAATGTTGTCCTCCCAGCGGACTTTGGGTCGTCCTGGAGGTCTGGATCCCTGGCTCTTAGTTTCCCATTCTTGCCGTGGTAGCCGATCTTCTCCCATTCTGCAGACATGGCCAAACCATCTCAGTTGGGACTGTTCTACTTGGGTCTGCAGGGGTTGGGTTTTTAGGTCTTGACGTATCGTCTGGTTGCGGACCATGTCTCTTCTTGTTACTTCAACCCCCTTCCTCAGATACCTCATTTCTGAGGTTTGGATCTGGCTTTTGTGGGTTGTAGTCATAGCCCATGACTTGCATCCATACGTCAAGTCTGGGTCATAGGTTTGCCACTAATGTTAATATGTAAAGAACAAAGTGACTATACGTAGAAACAACCTGGCTTACCGATCGCAGTTTACTATTGACAAACACGACACTGTAATTACTTACTTACTTACTTATTGCTTGACATCGACGTGCTATCTTTAAAGACGGCAATTAACTGCCCACAAACTGAACATATGTTTGTGTGATAGATCTTCAATTTATGTTTTAGTGTACATGTCACTGGGGTTTTTTTTTCTTCTTTAATGTTGAATAAATCGGTTGACAAAGAATATGACAACAAAATCTGAACTTAAAAAAAACAAGATGTTTAATTTATTTAATTTTTTTTTAAACTTTAAAGTAATAAAGCATATGCCCTAAATGGGAATCGAACTATCAACAATGTATTACGAAACGGAGTGGTAATAAAATGCTATGTCAAGCGGCAGACTAAGACAAGATATAACCAGAATATATACTAGGTAATGTACGAATAGCTCCGTGTAGTTCTCGGTAGTCTCTGGTGAGACAAAGAAAACACTTGAATACTTCTCCCTCGGGCATGTCTTTAGTGGCGACTACTATGAGGATATGCATATGATTGTGTGACGGAGTGACTCCGAATAATTTTCTGCCGATTCCGTCTAGACAGAAAACGCCCATTTTTATCTCCGATTTTGCCCTCTTCCCTCCTATTTTTTGGCTTCATTCTATTGTAAATGTCCTGACTCCTCAGTGTCAATCTTATTTTGTCACTTCATTCAAGTATATTTTGATTCGTGGGGACAGCGCGGGTCTGCCGTCAGATGTCTTTGAGACAGGGGAAATTCTAAGTCATTAATTATTTTCCTGTGCTCAGTCTAAGATGTAATCTTTTGCTGGCATGCAAAGGTTCGCCCAGAGCACCTGCACGGAGACATTTCCCGTGGACTGAGCCAGAGACATGTTTCTCCGACCGAATATAACTTGCACAAGAAATTTTCTCGTTGCCCGAATTCTTTGTCTTACTTACTTAGTCGTTCCCCTTCTACCGTGAGGTGTAGAGGTTTGCAAGAGAGAGCGCCAGACTATCCTATCAGCTGTCTTCCTACTGGCCTGGTTCCATTCTAGTCCTCGGTCCTTCAAAGATTGTCTAATGTTGTCCTCCCAGCGGACTCTGGGTCGTCCTGGGGGTCCGGATCCCTGGCTCTTTGTTTCCCATGCTTGTCGTGGTAGCCGATCTTCTCCCATTCTGCAGACATGGCCAAACCATCTGAGTTGAGACTGTTCTACTTGGGTCTGCAGGGTGTGGGATTTAAGGCCTTGACGTATCGTCTGGTTGCGGACCATGTCTCTTCTTGTTACTTCAACCACCTTCCTAAGATACCTCATTTCTGAGGTTTGGATCTGGCTTTTGTGGGTTGTAGTCACTGCCCATATGTCAAGACTGGGACATAAGTGGAGAGGTATACAGCCATCTTCGTTTTCTTAGCAACCTTTCTCTTGCTGAGGAATCTTCGATACATGGCCTGAAAAAGTCTCCCAGCTGCTGCTTTTCGAGTGGCCAACTCTTCTTTGATACCTCACTTTCGGTCTATAATAGCTACGAGGTATTTAAAGTGGTCGACCTGCTCCAGGATCTGTTCTCCTACCTTAATCTGATGTCTTCTTTCTTCTCGTGATATCACCATTGATTTTGTTTTAGAGCTGCTTATGACCACCCCTCTCTTCTCCAGCTCTTATTTCCTGACTTGCTGGTTGGATTGGAGATGTGCCTCTGATTTAACAATCAGGGCAACATCATCAGCAAATGCCAGCTCTGAAATACAGACCTGTCTCATCTTCCAGTACCCCACTGAATACTTTCTTGTTCTCTCCTTACATGCCTTGATGACATCGTCCATGAGGAGTATGAAAAGATAAGGTGACAGGATATCACCTTGTCTTACACCAGTGGTGGTCCTGAACTCTTCTGACTTATGGTTTGCTGTCCTCACATAATTTCTGCAAGACTTGTAGAAGCTCTGTATAGCATGAATCAGAGGTGCTGAAATGTTCTTCCTTGCCAAACAGTCCCAAAGTTTGCTCCAGGGGACCCCTGTCAAACGCCTTTTCCAGATCTATGAAACAAAGATGGATCTCACTCTTATACTCAAGGGCCTTTTCACTCAGCTATCTGAGTGTGAAGATTAGGTCTTGAGTACTTCGGTTTGTTCGGAATCCGCACTGGACCTCATCCAATTGTGGCTCAGCTAGGCGTCGGAGTCTCTGCTCTAGGATTCTATAGTAGATTTTACCAGGGACACTGAGAAGGGATACGCCGCTATGGTTTCCACACTGTCGATTGCCACCCTTTTTGAAAATTGGTGTTATGATGGCAATCTCCCAATCCTTTGGTATGGTCTTGTTGCCTGTAGGACCCTTAAGAGTAATAGGTCGCCTGATGCTCCCATGTACTTAACCATTTCTGGTGTTATACCATCATGCCCTGCTGCTTTGCCCATCTTGATTTTCTCCAGTGCTGCCTTCAGTTCTTCCATCTTTATGTCATCTTCACCATCATTGGTTTTCTTTTCTGTGCTAGTGGTTATCATTTCTGATGCTTCACCTTGCTGACCATCCAGGAGTTCTGAGAAATATTCTTTCCGTCACTTCCTTCGGGGCAGTAAGCAATTTGCCTTGCTTGTCCTTTATAAATTTGAAAGGGCATTGTTTTTCCTTCCGTGTTCTTTAGGGTCTTATAGAACAATTTCTGGTTTTCTTGTTCATCTTTTTCTAGCTTTTCTCCAAATTCTTCCCAGGACTTCTGTTTTGCTGCTAGCACCTTGTTCTTTGCTTCTGTTCTGAGTGTCACATATTCTCTATATTTCTCCATTTGTCCTGTTGTGTTTTAGCTCCTAAGTATTGTTTCCATGCCATTTTCTTCTCTCTTATTTTCTCTTTGACTTCCTCTGTCCACCAAGGTGTCCTCTTTCTCTTGTTCCCAAGTCGGACTTCACCACATGCTTCTGCAGCAGCTGTCTTTATGATGTCCTTGAATTTAATCCAGAGGGTTTCCAAGTCATCAGGTTGTTCTTCTGTGTTGCTCACCGCTGCAGCAATTAGCCCCTGATATCTGGTCTTAATTTCTGGCTCTCTCAGCTTGTAGGTCTTAATGCTCATTTCTCCCGTTCGTTTACCTAGTTTCTTGCGTGATGTTGGGCAGTTCCTAGGCTGAGCAACTCTTTCAGTTGTTCTTTTGATTGTAAGCAGGTAGTGATCACTTCCAATCTCTGGCATCCAGGACATATTTGAATGAGCTTCTCCTAACAATTGCATAGTCGATCACTGACTTCTTATTCTTTGTTGGTTCACATCTAGTGTAAGCATGTATGCGCTTATGGGGGAACTTTGTGTTTGTAATGATCAGATTCTGCTCAATGCAGAATCTAAGGAGTCCGAATTCTTTGTCACCAGTTCTTAACACAGCTTTCCAGTTCAGGTATTCCACCAGATGTGGGAGATCTGAGACAGGCTCTGATTATATAACATGGACACTAGCGTAATTTGTTGCTTGTTGTTCCAGTGTGTCAGAAGTCGCCTAGCTGCGAACTGGAATTATCTTTGCTGGTGTAAAATACCAGTTGCATATTAGGAAGGATTATTTCTTGGGGACACGGTGAGCTCACGTAGCTATCTCAGAGATAATATAACTGCTGTAGAGTAACATGTCAATAACTACGAGTTAATTTTCATAAATGACTGAGTATATCTATATAAATATATTAATTATAATAATTATAACTGTAATATCAGTCAGAAAAAGCCTAATTTGTGCTGTAATTTTTTTATGGCTGCATAACACTTTTGTAAAAGGGTAAAACACATGTTTGGGTAATTTACTGTTGCAAGTAATTCATTCTTTAAATTGAATACTTGAGACCTTGCCGGTCCAGTGTGTAAAATAACTGCTTTTCTTCGACCTCCATGAAGCAGAGAGTGTCGTCTCCATGTAGGTGTAATTTTGCTGTTACAGCCGAGAGCGATAGAAGATCGCATTGTTAAGTGTCGGTGAAGGGAGCTTTGCAACAACAATATCTCCCTCCCTTTTTGTCTTCCCTTATGATAGACAGGCCTACGTGAAGGAAACATCGCCGGCTTAATCAGGTTTTTCCAGCCAGCGGTCTCCCGATCGATAAACGATACGCTGACTGAAAGCTCTAGCGGCACAGCCTGCGAATAAAACCTTCACCCATGTCTGGGGTTTATAATCACAGGGAACTGGGTGGATAAGTGTTCGGCGGGTTGGTTATTTGTTTTCTTTTTGTTGTTCTTCTTTAATTTTGCATATATATATATATATATATATATATATATATATATATATATATATATATATATATATATATATATATATATATATATATATATATATATATATATATATATATATATATATATACTCTCTCCTGGCTGTCATACAACTCGAAATTAACACTTACTGATACTCTACTTGTCTATTATCCAACAGCTCACTTGTAAATTACTTGTTACCATACTAGTCATTAATCACCTCATGACACACCTGAGAACCTCATCATGAAAAAATAACACAAAATTTATTGCTGCAAGAACATATGCATGTTTTGGTGATGACTTCCAGGGGACCAGCTGCAGTGTGAGCTCCATGCCCCATTAGGAGTGGAAAGGGAAATGATGACGAAGTTTCGAACAGGAACGGGTACTATAAATCACTTTTCTCGGCCTACTGGTTACATATTCAGCACATATCACAAACAAAATTGACGTATCACGTTTACATCTTTGTTTTTTGACATCATCTAGTAAAGAAAGATGGTTAGTAACTGTTATGATTAAAATTCATAACGATTATGTCGGTATAATAGTTGGCTCGACAGGGCTCCTTTTCCGATAATTTTATACGGACTTACTTACTAATAAAGGAAGTGACGTCATGCCGATATGGTGGAAAGTCAGACGCTAACTTTGAAGCAGAAGTGAGGTGATCGTCTGCAAGAGAGATGCGGCTTGTGTTTGAATGTGAGCGGACGTATATGTATTGAGCTCCAGCAGTACACTGTGTTTTTCCTGCATCATTCCATCACGAGGACATCAATATACTTAGTTGAGGTGTCCTTGGTTTACTAGATGCAAGAAATGTATGCCTATTCATAAAGATGTCCAGTGGACTATGAATAATAAAGTTTGTATGATTGCCATTGACCAGCGTTTGATAATGAACGGACTGGACTACTACTAATTACTGCATTTGCCTTTTGGCGAGAACTGATTCCATGGAGCTTTTCGTGAAGTATAATAAACTGCATATTTGTGAAAGTGTGAAGGAGGTGTTTGTCAGCTCACTACAGTTATGCTGATTCGTGTTGTGTGACTACTCATAGAGTCTACTTTGGCCACGAAGACCTTCTCCGGAATATTTATAATAAACGACACGCATCAGTAACATTGTGTCCGCAGATTTTATACAAATGTTACTATAAACACCCAAAGTACTGATGAGAAAGTCATCTATAAGACACGACGCTAAAATTACAATTTGCGATTATTAGCTACATTTTATAGTTTAAAGTGTATACAATTTCATTCATTGTGCTGCTATTGCCCTGTATAGTTAGTTCCTTGGGGTCTAAGGAGGCAAAGAAAGAGCAGTATTATACCTCCCTCTGGCATGTTATAAAAAGACAACTAATATGAGGTTGTTCATGGGGTTGGCAACCTCATCATGTCAAACAAATTGCTCAAGAAACTACCTTTGCAAAAGTGGCTACATCTTCAAAAGAAGCGTAAAAGGAGATAATGATGATGATTAGTTTTTCCTCCTTCTTGTACATTAATAATTCTATCGTTCTACAGTCTAGCTCTAGCTTATAAATGCAGATTTTCTGTGCCAGATTAACATATAGCTGGCGGAAATATGACCTGGCAGAGTGCGTATGACAAACGAAACTTAATGAAGTTGAGTTCACAGCCGTATACAACCAGTCCTTCGTCCACTGTGTGATTTCATAAAAATCGAAGTGTCTTTGGTACTTCCACCACGTGACAACGATCATCAAGCTTGAAAAGTGTTTTGAACTAGAACGATCTGTTACTGCCCGCGTTCCAAAAAAAAAAACCTAATCTAAAGTAGGGTGGCCATATTGTTAAACACAAAAAGGAGGACAAATGCCATTTTTCGGTCCTAAAAAGGAGGACAAGGGAGGACAATATTTTTAAAAAGTAGGACGAAAAGTAGGACACATTTGTTTGATAACTACAAGACGCTGAAACATATTTTTTTTGTACATTCAAACAATAAGCTAATAAAATCACATTGATTTTGTGCCTACTTATATTTTTCTGATGATAAAATCTTCTTCAACAAAGTTGGGCTACGTTTTAAATATGCAAAGAAATCAGAGCACGAAAGCTCCTTGAAATTGTACTGCACAAGTAGAGTGCCTTTAATGGAATCTACACTCAACATGTTCCTTTCTTTTGTCCATAGACCCTGCATAAGTGAAAGAAAGTCTCTCAACATTGGCGTTGTGCCCAGGAATTGCAAAAATAAATTGTGCAGGTCTTAAGAATTCTGAATGCAGTTCAACATTTCTCTATTTTTCAAAATATTTAGTCCATTTCTGATGAGCCAGTGTGGCGTGAGGTTTTATTTGTCTCTAAGATCAGTATAGTACTGACAATTACAGAAATAGAATTTCTGCAGAAAATGGTGAAGTCCCAGTGTCGGAGAGAACTACTGGTATCACAAATTAGTTACGGCTGTGAATGATCTGATCTCGAAACAATAGTAGAGAGGAGACCGACATAAAGTGCCACCTCCGCTGTGTAACTAACTGTGATATTTAAAAAAAACAAGGAAACAGATTTCACTTAACAATTTTTAAAAATTTGACAAGTCGTTCAAATACAATTTCCTTATTACTGTATTTATTTAGTATATACACTATCTACTCTTGTGCTGAAGGGTGAATGTTGAAAAATGGAATGAAATGGATTTGTAAGTTTACATATGATTCACATATATTTATATATTTATATAGATATGTAAATATATATATATATATATATATATATATATATATATATATATATATATATATATATATATATATATATATATATATATATATATATAATATATATATATATATATATAATATATATTATATATATATATATATATATATATATTACAAGTCTTCCAATTATAGGAAACAAATTTATATCAGCTGTGCTGTTAATCACTTATAGTAAATGTATCAGCTGTGCTGTTAATTAAGTATATAACATTTATCAGCTATGCTGTTATTATTGTCTTTTTCTACGCTAAATCACTTTCTCGTCACTGACACTAATTTTTGCTCACAATGCTGACAGAAATGGTACTAATGTGTACTCATCTCTTAGAAGTTCTTGGTTTGGTTGACACAAAACCGGCTGAAGATCGTTCCTTTAGCCCACCCAAGACTGAGGGGGACTAAAGATGTAGATTCTGTGCAATCTCTATGCTCCTGCGGAGTTCCAGGCAGCTGGACTGACGACCCACGATCTCAGTTTTTATGATACGAATAAAACCTGTAACAAGGAAAAATAGGGGCTAATTTCTGTCCTCAAACCCACCTATTTCTATTGTATATGATATGAGCGTGTCTCAGTGTCTGCATGTAGGATGAATGACAACATGGCTCAGTATGATTTAGCAATAGCGAGACAATACAGGTGTCTACTTGCAAAACATTCTTTCTGATAAACTAATACATGGATACATTCAATAATATAAATTCAATACATGAATACATTCAATAATATAAATTCAATACATGAATACATTCAATACATGAATACATCCCATAATATGTACACCTAGGTGTGATACAACCATTTTCTTCCCCCTATAATATACCAGGCCCTCTCTGACAAGTGCTATACTAGCTGGTAACATATATCCTAACAATATTGTTATGTTCTTATGATAGGAGTATATGAGACGAGGACTGTTTGGTGATATATCAGGTGGGAGTTATATGGGACAATAGATTGGAGTTAGATGAGACAATAGATTGAGTCCTAACAAGGACTGTTTTGGTTATATTTCAGTTGGTTTTATCTGAGATAACACTGAAGTTATAGGAGACAATAGATTGAGTTATAGGAGACAATAGATTGAGTTATAGGAGACAATAGATTGAGTCCTAACAAGGACTGTTTTGGTTATATTGCAGTTGGTCTGAGATAATAGATTGAAGTAATAGGAGACAATAGGTTGAGTCCTAACAAGGACTGTTTTGGTTATATTTCAGTTTGGAGTTATCTGAGACAATAGACTGAAGTTATAGGAGACAATAGATTGAAGTATGAGTCCTATTAGTCTTCGTCTATTCAATCATATTAGGAAATAAAATCATTATACCTAATTCCCCCAAGATACAATCAGTAAACTGATACGTTCATAGTAAAACAATATATGTTAAATATATATATATATACAGGTGTATCTGCTGTAGGCCTATTTTCCTACCAGTTTATAGTAAATTTATATTTACCCTCCAAGATTTAAACAGGCCAGATTTTGACTCGACTTAGCGAAGCAGGCTGCAGGTCAATGCTCTCAGGCAAGCAATAAATCAGGTTGACAGCTCCTCTCACACAGTCGGTCGTCTCTGGCTTCGTGTTCGGTGTTGCGTGCCTTTGCATAAAATCTCGCCCGATTATATAGGTAGGTGAATGCTTAAGCAAAGCTTTTGGTTGGTTCCTGGCGGAGCAAGCTGATTGGTTTCCTGCAGTTTCGTCTTTTGCTCGTACAGCCTAATTTTATTCAGTTTTCTTCCGCCATCTTGCGTGAACAAGATGGCCACGACCCACATCCGAAAGAACAAGGCTTAAGTTCTTTCCCTGGCGTAACGTCTTGTAATTTTATTCCGGCTCAGCAACTGTGCGTTTATTGGCTGGGCTCTCGACATAGGGATTTAACAAAGTAGTGTGTTTACACAACTCATTCCACGACATAGCCCCATCCTTTCCTAGCTGTGACCTGTCATAGCTGAAGTGTAAACACCTGCTGTAGTTAATCCTTTTGCGTCTGTCCTTCCATAGTAATAGGGTGTCGACTTAAAAAATCAGCTCCTACATTGTCTCTTCCCGGAATGTAATTCACGGTAAAGGAATAAGGCGCAAGAAGCAGACTCCACCTTAACAATCTCGAATTTAACTTTTAGATGCAGCCAAGAAAGTTAAAGGTTGGTGATCGCTTTGGACAATGAAGTGTGTCCCATACAGGTAAGGTGAAAATTTGTCGATGGACCAAATTAGAGCCAAACATTCTTTCTCTATGGTCGAGTAGTTCAACTCAGCTGCATTCAGCTTCCTACTGGCGTAGGCGACTGGTAAAAGTTCCTCCGGCAGGGCTTTTGATTTCTGCAAGAGAGTTGCACCAATACCCTATACTGCTAGCGTCCGTCCTTAATACAAATTCCTGTGTGATATCGGGTAGCGTAAGGATTGGTTTGCTGGTGAGTTTTGCTTTTAGCTCTGTGTAAGCTTTTTTACAATCAGCATTCCATTGGATTTTTTTCAGGCTGTCCTTTCTTAGTTAAGTTAGTTAATGGTGCACACAGAGAGTTAAAGTGGGGTATGTACTTCTGATAGAACCCACATAATGACACGAATGATCTCACATCTTTCTTCGTTTGAGGTCTGGGTGCCTTCTTTAACTTATCTATATTCTTTGGGTCAGGAGACATATGACCTGTAGAAATCGTGTGACCTAGGAATTCCAACTCCTTACAACCGATATAGCACTTGGTTGGACGTGCAGTCAATCCAGTGGCTCTCAGTCTGTCAAACAACATGGAGAGCGCTACTATATGCTCTTCAAATGTGTTTGTAGCAACAAGAATGTCATCCATAAAGTTAGTGATATGGGGATTTTGTAGAGGTTCCAACAATTTCCTCATCATTCTTGAAAAGATACTTGGAGCATTTTCAGCCCAAAGGGTAGTACATTAAACTCGTAGTGTCCGTCTGATGTACTAAATGCCAGCATTTTCCTAACTTCTGGTTTCACTGGTATTTGGTAGTATCCCTTGCTTAGATCTACCTTCGATAAATACCTAGCCTTACTCAGTGTAGAGAACAGCTGGTTGGTGTCAGGTAATGGGTCCACCTGAGATTCTGTGATCGCATTAAGCTTCCGGTAGTCAATACATAACCTGTGTTCACCACTCGGTTTTCTCAATAGCACCACACTTGAGCTATAGGGAGAGTCTGACTTCGAGATAATTCTCTCCTTCAACAGATAATCAACTTCCTCCCTTAGTGCTTGGGCTTTCGCATAGGGTATACGGTATGTTCTCATGCATACTGGGGTAGGGTCTGTAACCTTCATGTCGTACTCTAACAGATTCGTTCGACCTGGCTTATCTGTGAGCACATCAGCATGGATTTCCAACACTTTCTGAACCCTCTTCTTCTGCTCTGGAGTTAAATGTTCACTAATATTTACTTGAACATAATCCTCTGTAGTTGTGAGTGGATACTCCATAGAGTGAAGTAGTTCACCGTGCATTTCGGTTGCTATGGCTAGGGTCATGATATGTGCAACTTCTGATGATTCCTTGTCATAGTATTTTTTAAGAAGATTGACATGAGATACCTTCTCCTTTCCTTTCTTGTCAATCTTATAATTGGTCCTGGAAAGTTTCTCCAGTATGACATAGGGTCCCTGCCATCCAATCTGCAATTTATTATTGCTGCTTGGCAACAGTAATAACACCTTTTCACCCACCTCCAGTTCCCTATCCTTTGCTTTTTTGTTGTAGTAGGCAGCTTGCTTCCTCCTGGCCTGTCTTAAGTTATCATTGGCCAGTTTCCAACCTGCTTTCAATCGAGATGTCAACTCGTTGACGTACTGGTATGAGGAAGTCACTGTTTCTTCTGCCTTTTCATCAGTCCATGTCCGCAGCAATGCTTCCAGTGGACCTTTTATTGGTCTTCCAAACAACAATGTAGCTGGAGCCAATCCAGTTTAATTGTGGGGTACTTCCCGATATGCAAATAGTGCAGCGGGTAAGTATGTATCCCAAGTATCAGGTTTTTTACTCGCCAGCTTTCTAAGGATTGAAATTAGCGAACCATGGAACCGCTCTACTTGACCGTTCCCTTGGGCATGGTAGGGACTACAATGATAGTGCCTGGCTTGAAATATCCTGAATACTTCTTGTTAGCTTTCCCTTAAACTGAGACCCATTGTCAGTCAATATCTGATGCGGAAAACCTAATCGGGTAAATATTGTCAACAGGGCCTCTGCCACGTGCTTTGAATCTATAGCTGACATGGCCACTGCTTCTCCCCACATAGAGCAAGTATCAACCAAGGTTAAGATGTAAGCATTTCTCTTCTTGGTCCTAGTGAGGGGTCCAACAATATCTACTGCAACACGTTCAAAAGGGGTTCCCATAATGGGCATTTCTCCCAGTGTTGCTGGTGCAGTCCTATGCTTAGGAGCTACTCTTTGGCATTCTGGACAGGATCTTACATATCTTTTTATGTCTTCTGTAATTCCTGGCCAAAAGTAGTGACAGGCTATCCTTTGTCCAGTGGTCCCTATTCCCATATGTCCACTGAAGGGTATAGCATGTCCTAGCGTCATAACCTTCTCCCTGTAAGATTTTGGCACTACAAGCTGTCCATGCCCTTTAAGTCCTGTTCCAGCTTTTCTGTATAGTAGGCCATTCTTCATATACAAGTCTCCTTTCTCTGGAGGGTTATGTGCTTTAGGCAATTTGCCAAAACAAGGCTTCAATGTGCTATCTTCTGCTTGAGCCTTTTTCATCTCTTCTGGATGAGCATTGATAGGATTCTCCTCCATTTTCCTGGAGCTTTCCCTGGTCTGGACTGTTGCCATAACTACAGGTTTTATAGGTTCTCCAAGGAAAACATACCTACACCCCAAAATCAAAGGGTAAATAGGGTCGTCCATCACTGCTGCTTTGATTTCTCCTTCCACGTAGCGAGATCTTATGTTGATTCGAGCTATGGGTAGTGTCATGGTTCTTGCTCCCTTGATCGGTCCTCTGATTTCCACTGTTTCTGTGGTTATCTGGTCAGGACTCACTAGAGAAGAGCACACAACTGAATCAAAGTCCAAACCTGTGTCATATAAACACAGTACTTGAGTGCCATTCACGGTCACTTCCTCACAGACAGGGGGATGATGGAAGTCTTTCTGACTTACTGCCATTTCCTTCCTTCCCTGATTCCCTGCTGTAAGACATGCAGCATGATGAGGATTCTTCCTTCTGCAGTCCGCAGTATTGTGGTTACTCATTTTACACCACTGTCCTTCCTTCCGGTAAGGTGTCTTATCCGATCTTAGAGGGTTTTTGTCCTTTTGGTCAAATCTTTGTTTGTTCCTTGTGGTATGGTCCTTTTGTTCATATTTGGTATAGTTTTGTGATGATTTTAAGTTTTCACCCTGCTTCTTCTTATTTCCTAATAATTCTGCCTGAGCTGCTTGATATCTCTCAGCAACAGTTACAATATCTTCCAATCTCTCTGCTCCTTGTTCCATGATAAACTTCCTCATTTCTTGAGGCATGGACTCTTTCACTTGCTCCATCATTATCATTTCCTTCAGATCCTGACACTTTCCTAAACTACTCCATTTTTCCAAATAGGTTTCCAATCTAGCAGAGAATTGGTGATAGTTTTCTCCTGGAAGAAGTTTAGCTGTTCGGAATTTCTTTCTATATGATTCTGAGTTCTTTTCATATCTCACAAGCAGTGCCTGTTTCAGGATTTCATAATCTTCCTGGTCATCTCTTGAGAGCTTCAAATATACATCGTAGGCCACACCTCTCAATCCCTGAGATAGTTTAAGACTCCACTTTTCTTTCCCTAAGCCATAGGTAGTGGCAAGTCTTTCGTATCTATCCAGGTACGACTCAATGGCGTCTTCTTTCTCAACAAATGGGTCCAGATGAAAATTCATGGCCCCACTTGAGGTGCTCTGGCTGGAGCTACTCTCAGAGTGAGGTGAGCTACCACCATTATTGCCAGTATTTGCCTGAATTTCAAGCTCTTTTAATCTCAACTGATGGTCTCTCTCTCTGCTTGTAATTTCCTTTCCTCATTTTCAGCCTCCCATTTATTGGCTTCAATTTCTAATCTTTTGTTTTCTCTCTCAGCTTCCAGTCTTTTGTTTTCTCTCTCAGCTTCCAGTCTTTTGTTTTCTCTCTCAGCTTCCAGTCTTTTGGCTTCTCTTTCAGCTTCTGCTTGCAACCGCCTTTCTTCAGCCTCTAATTTCTTTGCTTCTTTATCAGCCTCTAATTTCTTTGCTTCAGTCTCTAATTGCAACTTTTTTTCTTCCCTATCCATGTGTTTGTCCACTTCTGTTGTGACATACTGAGTGAGAGCATCACCTGTCATATTTAATTCCTTACCCATCTGCATGATCGCAGTTCTGAACTTCACTAGATCAGCCATGGCGTTACTTAGAGAGGGTATGTAAATTTACTATAACCAGATTATTGTAATTAAACTTAATTAATTAAATGAACAAATAATTTCCGTGCAACTTTGTGAGCATCAACTATTTACTGAGTACTAAATGGTACTCCTCCTAAGAAAACAATAAAAAATTCTATTATAGAATTTCTCAAAAAAAAAAATTTCTTATGTTATCTATGGGTGGCACAAGATAGAGTGTAGATAGATGAATAGACTAAGTATGGCTCAAGATATACAGAAATATCCCAGGAACGAGCCCCCAGTGTGGCATGAGGTTTTATTTGTCTCTAAGATCAGTATAGTACTGACAATTACAGAAATAGAAATTCTGCAGAAAATGGTGAAGTCCCAGTGTCGGAGAGAACTACTGGTATCACAAATTAGTTACGACTGTGAATGATCTGATCTCGAAACAATAGTAGAGAGGAGACCGACATAAAGTGCCACCTCCGCTGTGTAACTAACTGTGATATTAAAAAAAACAAGGAAACAGATTTCACTTAACAATTTTAAAAAATTTGACAAGTCGTTCAAATACAATTTCCTTATTATTTATTTAGTATATACACTATCTACTCTTGTGCTGAAGGGTGAATGTTGAAAAATGGAATGAAATGGATTTGTAAGTTTACATATGATTCACATATATTTATATATATATATATATATTACAAGTCTTCCAATTATAGGAAACAAATTTATATCAGCTGTGCTGTTAATCACTTATAGTAAATGTATCAGCTGTGCTGTTAATTAAGTATATAACATTTATCAGCTATGCTGTTATTATTGTCTCTTTCTACGCTAAATCACTTTCTCGTCACTGACACTAATTTTTGCTCACAATGCTGACAGAAATGGTACTAATGTGTACTCATCTCTTAGAAGTTCTTGGTTTGGTTGACACAAAACCGGCTGAAGATCGTTCCTTTAGCCCACCCAAGACTGAGGGGGACTAAAGATGTAGATTCTGTGCAATCTCTATGCTCCTGCGGAGTTCCAGGCAGCTGGACTGATGACCCACGATCTCAGTTTTTATGACACGAATAAAACCTGTAACAAGGAAAAATAGGGGCTAATTTCTGTCCTCAAGCCCACCTATTTCTATTGTATATGATATGAGCGTGTCTCAGTGTCTGCATGTAGGATGAATGACAACATGGCTCAGTATGATTTAGCAATAGCGAGACAAGACAGGTGTCTACTTGCAAAACATTCTTTCTGATAAACTAATACATGGATACATTCAATAATATAAATTCAATACAATAATACATTCAATAATATAAATTCAATACATGAATACATTCAATACATGAATACATCCCATAATATGTACACCTAGGTGTGATACAACCATGTTTTTCCCCCTATAATATACCAGGCCCTCTCTGACAAGTGCTATACTAGCTGGTAACATATATCCTAACAATATTGTTATGTTCTTATGATAGGAGTATATGAGACGAGGACTGTTTGGTGATATATCAGGTGGGAGTTATATGGGACAATAGATTGGAGTTAGATGAGACAATAGATTGAGTCCTAACAAGGACTGTTTTGGTTATATTTCAGTTGGTTTTATCTGAGATAACACTGAAGTTATAAGAGACAATAGATTGAGTTATAGGAGACAATAGATTGAGTTATAGGAGACAATAGATTGAGTCCTAACAAGGACTGTTTTGGTTATATTGCAGTTGGTCTGAGATAATAGATTGAAGTAATAGGAGACAATAGGTTGAGTCCTAACAAGGACTGTTTTGGTTATATTTCAGTTTGGAGTTATCTGAGACAATAGACTGAAGTTATTGGAGACAATAGATTGAAGTATGAGTCCTATTAGTCTTCGTCTATTCAATCATATTAGGAAATAAAATCATTATACCTAATTCCCCCAAGATACAATCAGTAAACTGATACGTTCATAGTAAAACAATATATGTTAAATATATATATATATACAGGTGTATCTGCTGTAGGCCTATTTTCCTACCAGTTTATAGTAAATTTATATTTACCCTCCAAGATTTAAACAGGCCAGATTTTGACTCGACTTAGCGAAGCAGGCTGCAGGTCAATGCTCTCAGGCAAGCAATAAATCAGGTTGACAGCTCCTCTCACACAGTCGGTCGTCTCTGGCTTCATGTTCGGTGTTGCGTGCCTTTGCATAAAATCTCGCCCGATTATATAGGTAGGTGAATGCTTAAGCAAAGCTTTTGGTTGGTTCCTGGCGGAGCAAGCTGATTGGTTTCCTGCAGTTTCGTCTTTTGCTCGTACAGCCTAATTTTATTCAGTTTTCTTCCGCCATCTTGCGTGAACAAGATGGCCACGACCCACATCCGAAAAAACAGGGCTTAAGTTTTTTTTCCCTGGCGTAACTTCCTGTAATTTTATTCCGGCTCAGCAACTGTGCGTTGATTGGCTGGGCTCTCGACATAGGGATTTAACAAAGTAGTGTGTTTACACAACTCGTTCCACGACATAGCCCCATCCTTTCCTAGCTGTGACCTGTCATAGCTGAAGTGTAAACACCTGCTGTAGTTAATCCTTTTGCGTCTGTCCTTCCATAGTAATAGGGTGTCGACTTAAAAAATCAGCTCCTACATTGTCTCTTCCCGGAATGTAATTCACGGTAAAGGAATAAGGCGCAAGAAGCAGACTCCACCTTAACAATCTCGAATTTAACTTTTTAGATGCAGCCAATAAAGTTAAAGGTTGGTGATCGCTTTGGACAATGAAGTGTGTCCCATACAGGTAAGGTGAAAATTTGTCGATGGACCAAATTAGAGCCAAACATTCTTTCTCTATGGGCGAGTAGTTCAACTCAGCTGCATTCAGCTTCCTACTGGCGTAGGCGACTGGTAAAAGTTCCTCCAGCAGGGCTTTTGATTTCTGCAAGAGAGTTGCACCAATACCCTATACTGCTAGCGTCCGTCCTTAATACAAATTCCTGTGTGATATCGGTTAGCGTAAGGATTGGTTTGCTGGTGAGTTTTGCTTTTAGCTCTGTGTAAGCTTTTTCACAGTCAGCATTCCATTGGATTTTATCAGGCTGTCCTTTCTTAGTTAAGTTAGTTAATGGTGCGCACAGAGAGTTAAAGTGGGGTATGTACTTCTGATAGAACCCACATAATGACACGAATGATCTCACATCTTTCTTCGTTTGAGGTCTGGGTGCCTTCTTTAACTTATCTATATTCTTTGGGTCAGGAGACATATGACCTGTAGAAATCGTGTGACCTAGGAATTCCAACTCCTTACAACCGATATAGCACTTGGTTGGACGTGCAGTCAATCCAGTGGCTCTCAGTCTGTCAAACAACATGGAGAGCGCTACTATATGCTCTTCAAATGTGTTTGTAGCAACAAGAATGTCATCCATAAAGTTAGTGATATGGGGATTTTGTAGAGGTTCCAACAATTTCCTCATCATTCTTGAAAAGATACTTGGAGCATTTTTCAGCCCAAAGGGTAGTACATTAAACTCGTAGTGTCCGTCTGATGTACTAAATGCCAGCATTTTCCTAACTTCTGGTTTCACTGGTATTTGGTAGTATCCCTTGCTTAGATCTACCTTCGATAAATACCTAGCCTTACTCAGTGTAGAGAACAGCTGGTTGGTGTCAGGTAATGGGTCCACCTGAGATTCTGTGATCGCATTAAGCTTCCGGTAGTCAATACATAACCTGTGTTCACCACTCGGTTTTCTCAATAGCACCACACTTGAGCTATAGGGAGAGTCTGACTTCGAGATAATTCTCTCCTTCAACAGATAATCAACTTCCTCCCTTAGTGCTTGGGCTTTCGCATAGGGTATACGGTATGTTCTCATGCATACTGGGGTAGGGTCTGTAACCTTCATGTCGTACTCTAACAGATTCGTTCGACCTGGCTTATCTATGAGCACATCAGCATGGATTTCCAACACTTTCTGAACCCTCTTCTTCTGCTCTGGAGTTAAATGTTCACTAATATTTACTTGAACATAATCCTCTGTAGTTGTGAGTGGATACTCCATAGAGTGAAGTGGTTCACCGTGCATTTCTGTTGCTATGGCTAGGGTCATGATATGTGCAACATCTGATGATTCCTTGTCATAGTATTTTTTAAGAAGATTGACATGAGATACCTTCTCCTTTCCTTTCTTGTCAATCTTATAATTGGTCCTGGAAAGTTTCTCCAGTATGACATAGGGTCCCTGCCATCCAATCTGCAATTTATTATTGCTGCTTGGCAACAGTAATAACACCTTTTCACCCACCTCCAGTTCCCTATCCTTTGCTTTTTTGTTGTAGTAGGCAGCATGCTTCCTCCTGGCCTGTCTTAAGTTATCATTGGCCAGTTTCCAACCTTTCAATCGAGATGTCAACTCATTGACGTACTGGTATGAGGAAGTCACTGTTTCTTCTGCCTTTTCATCAGTCCATGTCCGCAGCAATGCTTCCAGTGGACCTTTTATTGGTCTTCCAAACAACAATGTAGCTGGAGCCAATCCAGTTGAATTGTGGGGTACTTCCCTATATGCAAATAGTGCAGCGGGTAAGTATGTATCCCAAGTATCAGGTTTTTCACTCGCCAGCTTTCTAAGGATTGAAATTAGCGAACCATGGAACCGCTCTACTTGACTGTTCCCTTGGGCATGGTAGGGACTACAATGATAGTGCCTGGCTTGAAATATCCTGAATACTTCTTGTGTTAGCTTTCCCTTAAACTGAGACCCATTGAGGTCAATATCTGATGCGGAAAACCTAATCGGGTAAATATTGTCAACAGGGCCTCTGCCACGTGCTTTGAATCTATAGCTGACATGGCCACTGCTTCTCCCCACATAGAGCAAGTATCAACCAAGGTTAAGATGTAAGCATTTCTCTTCTTGGTCCTAGTGAGGGGTCCAACAATATCTACTGCAACACGTTCAAAAGGGGTTCCCATAATAGGCATTTCTCCCAGTGTTGCTGGTGCAGTCCTATGCTTAGGAGCTACTCTTTGGCATTCTGGACAGGATCTTACATATCTTTTTATGTCTTCTGTAATTCCTGGCCAAAAGTAGTGACAGGCTATCCTTTGTCCAGTGGCCCCTATTCCCATATGTCCACTGAAGGGTATAGCATGTTCTAGCGTCATAACCTTCTCCCTGTAAGATTTTGGCACTACAAGCTGTCCATGCTCTTTAGGTCCTGTTCCAGCTTTTCTGTATAGTAGGCCATTCTACATATACAAGTCTCCTTTCTCTGGAGGGTTATGTGCTTTAGGCAATTTGCCAAAACAAGGCTTCAATGTGCCATCTGCTGCTTGAGCCTTTTTCATCTCTTCTGGATGAGCATTGATAGGATTCTCCTCCATTTTCCTGGAGCTTTCCCTGGTCTGGACTGTTGCCATAACTACAGGTTTTATAGGTTCTCCAAGGAAAACATACCTACACCCCAAAATCAAAGGGTAAATAGGGTCGTCCATCACTGCTGCTTTGATTTCTCCTTCCACGTAGCGAGATCTTATGTTGATTCGAGCTATGGGTATCATTTCTTTCAGATCCTGACACTTTCCTAAACTACTCCATTTTTCCAAATAGGTTTCCAATCTAGCAGAGAATTGGTGATAGTTTTCTCCTGGAAGAAGTTTAGCTGTTCGGAATTTCTTTCTATATGATTCTGAGTTCTTTTCATATCTCACAAGCAGTGCCTGTTTCAGGATTTCATAATCTTCCTGGTCATCTCTTGAGAGCTTCAAATATACATCGTAGGCCACACGCTCAATCCCTTGAGATAGTTTAAGACTCCACTTTTCTTTCCCTAAGCCATAGGTAGTGGCAAGTCTTTCGTATCTATCCAGGTACGACTCAATGGCGTCTTCTTTCTCAACAAATGGTGCCAGATGAAAATTTCATGGCCCCACTTGAGGTGCTCTGGCTGGAGCTACTCTCAGAGTGAGGTGAGCTACCACCATTATTGCCAGTATTTGCCTGAATTTCAAGCTCTTTTAATCTCAACTGATGGTCTCT